>JAHLGO010000140.1:5749526-5780874 GCA_020615895.1 Ceriops decandra
AATCGCATCGCTCGTATGAGCATCTAATCCAAGATTTGGTTCACATAAATTTCCTGCCACTGTAACCAACTTGCTCAACATGAAATTTGGGTAGGATTCCCCATATTTTTGCTTGAGACATTGGAAAAGCTCCTTATCAATGATCTGAAAGGAAGAGATTTTAATTTTCTTCAATCTAACGCACTGAAAACCAACGTTGTACATACATGGATAGGTTTGGTGTTGTTTAGAATATAATGAAATGAAAAAAAAAAAAAAAATAGAGACGAAGAAAGCACGATCACTTCATTTTTCAGTCTTTCCATTTGCAACTTCGTTGTCTTTTGCCCTTAGGATCAGATATATCTTGACATTGTCTGGCACAGATCGTAAAATCTTTTCTACAAGAACTGCATATATAGAATTGTTGTAAGTTTATATCATAATCATAGAAACGATCCACAAAAAGAACCATAGTTTGCACCAAAAGAAAGAATTAATCCCCACTAACCTTTAGCTAGGAACCCAGCCTTTCCTTGAAGACTTCTGACAATTTCAATGCTATCATTATGCATTGCCATGATAACGATTTAAATTACAATTCAGGCCTTTTCCTGTTTCGTCAATTCCTCTGGCAGCACGCCTCACACTCATGCACAACACTTAATTCTGTCTGCAAATAAAATCAAAATCTCTCTGGGGCGCAGATATAAGAAGGAATATAGATGCATATAAGTAAGGGTGACCAAACACACGTATGAATGGTTTATGTGCCTGAATTAAATGTAAGATTTAAAGGGTGAGGTGCGGTGATTAATGCTTCTCCTTCAATTCGAGGAAGAGTGCAAGAACATTTCCAATAACTGTTCTTCGTTCTCAACGTGTCAACAAGCCACGACGCTGCGATCCTTTTCCAATGTCTGGTCTAACTGAAGCGTTGGCCAACCATCTCGTCCTCTTGAAATAATCCCTCGGACGTTCGAGACATTACAACTCAATTTAATCAACATGTCATGCTGCGATGATTATAATGTTTAACGAAATCTACTATAGAAATTTAATGATAGGCTATATTTTATAAAAACGTTTTATATTTTAAAACTAAATGTTAAATTTGTTAGACATAAAATTAAGTTCTTTCTTGACAAATATTTTATTTTTTTTGGGTCATTTTACAATTTAATTAAGTGTAAAAGGTTCATATTTTATTTGTTTATTTATTTATTTATTTATTCTGAAACACCCTTTCCTTCACAACCAGAATGGCATAATCAAAGATGGCAACACTGTTATAATCGTTCCATTATTCACTGTTATTACATTCAAAACGAACAAGTTGAACTTCTTTTCTATCTTCACTGATATCTCAACTAAAAGCATTCCTAATAATTTTTTTGAGTCTTGCAAGTGTTAAGGCCCTCACCATAAAACTTTTCACTAGTAAGTACTATAGTTTTCTTTATTTTCTTTGTTGGATCGGGTGAATATATCATAACTGAGTTGACTCCACCCAAAAACGATATTGTACATTCTAAACTATGCTAATTATTAGCTTAGTAATAAGGGAAAATTTATAATTATCTGAAATATATGGTCTCAACTAAGCATTCCTAACAATTTTTTAAGTGTTAAGGCCCTCACCATAAAACTTTTCACTAGTAGCTACTATAGTTTTCTTTATTTTCTTTGTTGGATTGGGTGAACATATCATAACTGACTCGACCTTATACATTCTAAACTATTAGCGTGTATATTTGGTATTAGTGTTTATATTTAATAGTTGAAGTTTCAGCTGATTTGTATCTATTAGTATATATCTATATTTGATAATTGCACATAATTAGGTAAATTAGGAAATTGGGTGCATATTACAATAAGAAAATTACAAAACTTTTCTCAATTTTTCTGGGTTTAACATGGTATCAGAGCAATTTAACATAATTAATAATAAGAAAAAATTTATAATTATGTGAAATATTTGGTCTCAAGTACAAATTGCTTTTGATGCATTCACAAAGGGAAAACTGTAGTGATAGGATTCTTGTTTTCAACTTATAGTTTATTTGATTAGGATTGTTTGTCATTAAAAAATATAGTATATATTTTAGTATCTTGGCTTTTGAAAAAATAACTTTAATTATTTTTAACTATCTTATTCTGTGAAAATAAAAATAATTAATTTTTTTCTGTGCCAATTTTCTAATTTAAGTTTCTTGATTAGTATTTTTTTTAAAAAAAAAGGTAAATTGAAATATATGCTCCCAATATTATTTTTAATTTTTCTAAGTAAATGCACTTACATATTATCAAGGTTATGTTTAATTTTTTTAGAAAGCTAAAATACAAATAAAGCCTCTAAAACATTCTTCCTTAGCCCTTTTCTTTTTAAATAAGAATGCAGGGTAAAAGTTAAAAAAAATAAAAAATTAAAAGCTTCAAAATTCCTCACATCCAAAAAACCCCCAGGCGGGAAAATTTACTGAACAATTGCAGGGAATTTCGCCCGGCCAAGTCTGCCCTACTGTTTTCCCTTTCCACCCTTAGAATATCTATTATTTACATTGGTGCCAAGCAAGCCCCGTCTGTTATGCGGCTGACTCCTGTGGCCCCGTAACTTTTTCGTTGTTGTCAAAAATGGCGAATCGAAGGAACCTTAGAGTGGGCCCCACCTCCTTTGCTTACATATTAAGCAAATATATAATAATAATAATAATAATAATAAGTATTATTATTATTATTATTATTATTAAAAAATTCTCGGGTGAGCAACCGAGGGCAGAGATGGACAACTGTTTGCCACGCGTCAAAATCTCCTGCACGGAGACAAAGTCCGGGCGTGCGTACGCTGCTGCAAATGCTTAGGCGAAGAAATCTATATAAATAATATCTTCAGCTGCAAACGCAGTTGAATTTGCATTAATAATAAAAGAAAAACACATGAAATATCTGAGCTTTCTCTGGATATTAGTGTCGTCGTCGTTGCTAAAATCGCTTGTTTCTGCGGATTCTGCTTCAGGGTTTTGTGGGTTGGACAGAATGGCCACTCTCGGCGGCGTCCGCGAGTCCCCCGCCGCTCAGAACAGCGCTGAGATCGACGGCCTTGCTCGATTCGCCGTCGATGAACACAACAAAAAGGAGGTACATGATTTTGTCGCGATATGATCTAACTGCTTATTATATATATCTGGGTTTTGAAAGTTTTAATCAAGTTTGCGGTTTTGTGGCTTAAAGTCGCAGTATGATGAGTAGGGTAGATTGAGAGAAATTCAAATATACATGTATGTTTTTTATGTATGTGGTGGAATGTGTGTGTGTGTGTGTGTGTGGGAAATTAATGGTTTTGGTTCGTGGGTTTTTTTGTTGTTGATTCTTTAAAGAATGCGTTGCTGGAGTTTGGAAGGGTGGTGAAGGCGAAAGAGCAGGTGGTGGCTGGTACTCTGCACCATATTACAATTGAGGCCATTGAAGCGGGTAAGAAGAAGCTGTATCAGGCCAAGGTTTGGGTGAAGCCTTGGCTTAACTTTAAAGAACTGCAGGAGTTCAAGCAGGCCGAGGATGTTCCCTCCCCCGCATTTACTTCCTCGGATTTGGGTGTGAAGAAAGGTGCACAACATTTATCAACTTCTGTTACTTGGTTTCATGTTTTCTTTTCAAGATATGTTTAATGCTGGGCAGGGCAGCTGGAAAATCCGGTTTAAGGCTTTTACCCTTTTCCTTTTTCTATGCCGACTGAGGGTTAGATACTTTCAATTATAAAGATTGTTTGGTTCCTGTTCTGGATACCAACCAACAAGGGCCTTCGAAGAAATATTTTGCTCTGTTAAAATTATTTAGAAGGCATGGACCGTAATGCTTTCCTTGCCAAATGTGCTATTCTAATTCGTGAACAGCTCGAATGAGGAGCTAAAGTTAAGAACTTAAGACCTTCGGCCTTGAATTATTTCTTTTGAGATTTATTTGGGCTTGTCTTGTACCCTAATTAGATAAATTCCGAGTTGAAGAATAAAAAGCTATTGTATTTGTTGCTATGAATGTGCTAAATCAATGGGATTTCTGTTTTTGGTTTTGCTATCCTTTTATGTCAGAATGATAAATAATGTTTCCTCTATGGAGTATCTCCTCGACAAGATATAATCCTCCTAATAAAGGGAAAGAAATATATAAAGGTCAATATATGCTACAACAGCAAGATGCAAAGTTATAGCTTTGCCGATGGTTTTCCTTGTCCCAAAAAAAAAAAAAAAAAAACAGAAAACTGGTGGTTCTTGCTTTTATATTATACTCCTTAATGTCTTTATGCATGTTCTTAATATATATTCCCCTTTCTGGGAATGCTCATGCTATTTGCCTATTTGGAATTTACTACACCAATCAACATCATGTATATTGTTTTCCTTGGAAGGATGGAGGACAAATATGAGTTTGAAAAACTGTACCAAGATCAGATATCCAGAAAATCAAATTTAGAACATGTCTCTATTTTTTTTTTTTCATTGGTTTTACTGGTGTCTTGGTTGGCATTTGTCCCACAATTGATTTTACATTTCAAACCATTAACAATTGTACAATTCAAAATGACATGAGAATCTTAGCTGAAGAAATTCTGATATTGAAAGCTCCATTACCACCTTTATAGAAAAAAAAGGATCTTGTTCTAGCACCTATCCACAAGTCATTAAGTAAATGGTGTAGATCAAGTTAATTTGTATTTGACATGTTGCATTTTGGTTGAATGCTTTGTCTACAAAATTCAACATGAATGCAACAGATCATGTCTTAGCTGGGTTGGTGGTGTGTTTTAAGTGGTTTAGTCTACCACCTTGCAGAAGTCCCTTAATGCAATCAATCATGTTATTTAGGCTTTCTTGTTCAGAAAGGATAATGATATGCAGAACAACGAATATTTTGTGACTGCAAAATTTTCATTAGATTGAAGATTAAATTCTAAGAACAATAACTAGCTAGGTGGTGGTGAGTCTAACTAGTGTTAAGACTGTGAACAAACATTTCCATAAATGAGCGAAACAGGGGTGAGATGTGGCCACTTTAGTAAGAACCTAATACCCTAATAAAAAATGAGAACATTTGTTGTAAAGTAAGTGTTGGTACTGATTGGAGATAAACTGAGGGAGTAGTGTTTATGTTAATACTGATTAGAGATAAACTGAGATGGTATTGTTTGCATTGGATTAGCATGTCCAACCAAATTTATGTGGATGGAAGAGGAAAGGGCAATGATTACTTTAGGGATACAAGATTCCATATTATTTAGAATCATTGGTTAGGAAATATTTAGAACAATAATCTCTTATACCAAACTTAATTCATAATAAAACAGAATGACGAGAAAGGATTCACATGATGGACTTCAATTAAATTTGAGACTAAGGATATGTTGCTGTTGCTACCTAATAATAGGGCAATCATTCTTTTGGGTTTGTGAATTAGATGGCCATGGTCCTGGGTGGAAGGATGTGCCAGTGCATGATCCTGCAATCCAAGATGCAGCAAGCCATGCTGTGAAGACCATCCAGCAGAGGTCGAACTCATTGTCTCCTTATGAACTTCAAGAGATCATTCAGGCAAAGGCCCAGGTTAGCCATCTTCATCCCTTTTTCATTTTATTATTAATTACTTAAAGAATTTTATTTGGGGTCTGTCTGTGGCAATAATGATGTTTTGCAACCAACAGAAGCAATTTATGTGCTAGCATTTTTGTTGAACATTTGGAATGATAATGTTCTGAGATATTATGGATGACTATTCCAAGATGAAATGCAATATTCTTCTGTATAGTTGGTGGCAATGTTCAATTTCCGATGTTTCCTAGCCCAACTACTTTGAACAACTGCCCCTCTCTCCCTTCTCGCCCTCCCCCCCTCTCTCTATCTAATCTCTGTAACATTGGACGACAATCCATTTAGCATGTCACCATAACTTAAGGTCAGGTATGTTTGTTTGTATAACTCTGGATTGTAAGACAGAAAGGCAATGTTTTTATATAAAGAAAGCAAATAGGATTAAATTTTCCCTGGCCATGTTTTAGATTTCCTTTTTTGTTTTATATCGGTTTGGTTTTTCTGAAGAATGCTTAAACCGTGCGCAGGTGGTAGATGATTCAGCAAAATTTGATATGCTTCTCAAGGTCAAGAGGGGAAGCACTGAAGAGAAGTTCAAGGTGGAGGTGCACCAAAACAGTGGGGAAGGCTTTCGTCTGAATCAGATGGTGCCACATGCTTGAGCTTCAAAGTTATTGACATTGCTTACAGCATTCCCGACTGTTAACTACTACTTTGTTGGTACTGTAATCCGTTTGAAACTTAATGCTATGTAAAAGGTAGTAGAAATGTATATCCTTGTATCTACTACACTATCTATTTTGGTGTCTGAAGTGAACCTGGAAGTCGGGGTTGCCGAACTTTATTAATTCAAAGGAGGCTCTTTGAGTACATGGGCTACACTGCCTAACGTGTGGAAGGAAAAGTGCACAAGTAAAAGTTTTTCTTAAGAGTTCTCAGGTGTGATTATGGTCAAAATAGTGAGTTCCAATGCACTTCTACAGACCCTCCTCAAGAAGCAAATACGGGTATAAATATAATTGCAAATGTACTTCAAGGGATAAAGTCACTCAATGGCTAACACAAAGGGGTTTAACAAAAAGGCAAATTTCAATGCTTTTTGAGTCAATATCTTATTGTGGAATGGTTTAAGAGTAAAAACAGACCGTGGCTGGTTTTTTGACACTTCTGGTCGGTAACGCTTACGAATTTTATTTGACTGAACTTAGAAAATAAGAATAAACCAAGAACTGCACATTCTACGTAACGCTAAGCCGAGCAACTCAGCCTACTGATACGATATCCTTAATAATGAGATTACTAACATCCCTAACTTACTTAAAAGGATTTCTTTAATTTATTTAATATGATTAATTTCATAGTTATAAATAATTAAATACTATATATACATATAAAGTTTCTGACTTATGAATTCAAGTAATAATATCTATTCAAATTTTTCTATCTATTTGGAGATTGATTCTCTCGAAGTGGTTATTAGAAGTTAATCTCATCAAAATGATCAATCCCTTTTTCCTTATTTTTACAATTTTTTTTTTCCAAAATCTTAATTTCTCATGTATCAAAGTGATATTCTTAAAGGTCTCGCTTCTATTCCAAATCCTCAAAACTAAAATAATAATAATAATAATAATAATAATATTTCATACCCTTTACCCAACAACAAAAGAAAAATATTGACATTACCAATTTGCAATTCTACATTATGTCTTTACACAACTCAATAAATTCTGACACTAAAATATCTCGTCTCGAAAAATCAATGTTTCTTGTGTAAGAGTCCTTTAAAAAACTTGAATAAGCAATCCTGACTATAACAAACAATCAGTTAGGAAATAATATATCTATATCTTCTAATAAACAAAAAGAATAAGGAGAATCCTATTGAGGCGTTGATGGCAATACATATCTATGTTTAAGGGTGAAATTCCTTTGTTGGGATAAAAGTGATCCCGTAGGTTGGATTTATCGGGTTGAAAAATACTTTAGTTTCCATTGTATCTAAGGTGGAAATTGCTTTTATCCAATTAGAAGGTGATGCTATTTAATGGTATGATTGGTTTAAAACATATGTTGGAGTTCCAACGTGGGCTAACTTCACCAAAGGTCTTCTTATGTGTTTTGGACCTTCAAAATATCACAATATTGATAGAGAGTTAGCAAAAATTCGTCAAACATCAACTATTTTAGAGTATTTGAGTCATTTTGAGTGGCTCGCCAATTGAACTAAAAGATTAGTTAGAAAGACAATTGGTGGGCACCTTCATCGAAGGACTTATTCCCAATATCCAACGAGAAGTTAAAGCTCGTCAACTTCAAAAAATGGTAGCGACTATCTCTTTTACTCGCCTATAAAAGGAAAAGTTTGGTGTTGAAAATCATCACCCCATTATTAAGGGAGTTAGCAAATCAACAGAGGAAAACAATAAATCATCCTCTTCAAATCATCCCATTAATCCTAGACATTTGACTCAAGAGCAATTAAAAAAGCAGATGGCAAAGGAACTATGCTGGCATTGCGATGAGAAGTGACATAAGGAGTATTAATGTAAACAAAGGAGACTTTTAATGATTGAACCTGCTGATGAAACTGATGATGATCACCCTTATTTTGAGTGTGATGATATTCATATTGAATACGTTGATAAACCTACAATTCATGCTTTAGTAAGGTATTTTAATCCACAAACTATGAAAATTAATGGGTTTCTCAAAAAATGACCAATAATGGTACTAGTTAATTCAAGAAGTACCAACAATTTTATGGATGAAAGAATTGCCAAAAAGCTTACTTTTCCAATCGAAGACTGCAACAAGTTTGCTATGAAGGTTGTTGATGGTAAGAATTTGACATGTCAGAGCAAGTTCACAAAGGTAAAACTCTTGTTACAAGGTCAAACTATTTATGTTGACCTATTTTTGTTACCTTTAGATAATTATGAGATTATTCTTGGCATTGATTGATTGAGAACTTTGGGAGATATTACTTGAAATTTTTCTAAAATGGCAATGAAATTCCAATTAAATGGGCACGTAGTAGAATTACGGGGAAGGCAAGATGGCAAAATTACAACAGTTACTAGTCATTGATGGAAAAGGTTCTTCGTAAGGCGAGATAGGGATTGTTTATGCAGCTATACAATGTAAAAGTAGCAAAATCCTATTCCACAAATGAAAAAGAAGTTAATATATTATTAACCGAGTTCGCCAATGTATTCACGAAGCCTATGAATTTACCTCTGCAAAGGGCACATGATCATTGTATTCCTTTATTGCCTAAGAGTACGCCAATTAATGTCAGACCATATCGCTACCCTTATTCCAAAAGGGAGAGATTGAGAGGATTGTGAAGGAGATGTTAGAAATAGGCATTATTAAAACTATTAGTATTCCTTACTCCTCCTCTGTTCTCTTGGTAAAAAAGAAAGATGGATCCTAAAGGATATGCATGGACTATTGAACACTTAACCACATTACTGTGAAGGATAAATATCCTATTCCAATTGTTGATGAGCTATTGGATGAATTAGAAGGTGCCTAGTTATTTACTAAACTCGATTTAAGATTAGGTTATCATCATATTCGAGTATATGAGGAAGATATTTAGAAGACAGCTTTCAGAACACATAATGACCATTACAAGTTCTTGGTTATGCCTTTTGGGCTTACTAATTCTCCGTCCACATTTCAGAGCTTAATAAATGATATATTTTAGTCATATTTATGTAAGTTTGTCTTAATATTTTTTAATGATATTTTGGTATATACTCCATTTCTAGATGCTCATTTATCACATTTATGCATTGTGTTCACTACTCTTCGAGAGCATTTATTGTTTGTTAAGAAGTCAAATTATAGTTTTACTAGTCAAACAGTGGAATATTTTAGCTATAATGTTTTCAAAGAAGGTATGGCTGTTGATCTTTTTAGAGTGCAAACGATGCTAGATTAGTTAGTTCCAAAAACTATTAAGACATTACATGGCTTTTTAGGATTGACTAACTATTATCACAAGTTTATCCATGATTATGGTAGGATTAGTGCTAGCTTAACAGTTTTTTTTAAGAAGGATTCATTCAAATGGAGTGCCAAAATGGAGGAAGCATTTGTGCACTTCAAACAAGCCATGGCTACCATACCGATTCTTGCCTTACTTGATTTTAATAAGGTATTTATTATTAAATTTGATGCTTTTAGAGTTAGAATTGGTATAGTATTAATGCAGAAAAGTCATCCTATAGCCTTTACTAGTAAGGCTCTATCACTAAAACATCTTAGTATTCTTATTTATAACAAGGAGATATTAGTTGTTGTCTATGTAATTACAAAGTGGCATCCTTATTTGATTGGGCATCGTTTTTAAATTCAAATTGATCATAAAAGTTTGAAATATTTATTAGAGCAGTGGATCTCTTTTATAGAGCAATAAAAATAGATCTTCAAATTGTTAGGATATGATTATAAGATTATCTATAAGAAGGGACGTGAGAATCTTGTTACTGATGCATTATTTCGCATCTCGGAAACTACAAAACTGGTAGCAATTTCTATCTTTACTTATGATATCCTTGCACAAATTAGAAAGGAATGGCAAAATAATCCCGACACTTAGGAAATCATTGAAAAATTGAAAAAAGACTCTGGTTCAATTGCCCACTACTCTTAGGATTCTATAGACTTGTGCTACAAGGACAAGGTAGTACTTATTACTAATTCTACTTATAAGGGCATGCTCTTACAATATTTCATGCTTCCTTAACCGTTGGACATTCGAGATTTCTTTATACCTATAAATGCCTTTGTCATGAGTTTTATTGGAAAGGTATAAAAAAATAAAATCAAAAGGTTTACAGTTAAATGTGACATCTACCAATGTCACAAAAGTGAATCGATGGCGTATTTTGGTCTTTTCCAACCCTTACCTATTCTTGAAGAAGCTTAGATTAATATCTCTGTGAACTTTATTAAGGGACTTCCATTATCCCAAGGTAAAGCAACTATTTGTGTTATTATGAATCAGTTGACTAAATATGCTCATTTTTGTGCCATCAGTCATTCTTATACTGTTGCTACTGTTGTTCAAGTTTTTACTAAAAATATTATGAAGTTGCACGGTGTTCTTAAATCCATTGTTAATAATCGAGATAAAATCTTCATTAGTAATTTTTGGAAGGAGTTATTTTGTTTGCACGAAATGCGACTAAATATGAGCATTGCTTGCCACCCATAAACGAAAAGGCAAACTGAAGTCATTAATAAGTGTTTGAAAAATTACCTTCGTTATTTTGTAAGTGATAAGCTAAAGGACTGAGTGAAATGACTTCCTTAGGCAGAGTGGTGGTACAATACCACTTGTCATTCCTCAACCAAAATGTTCTCATTTGAGACTGTTTATGGTCGAGTTCTGCCAACCCTTACAAGGTATACATCTGGGTCTTCTCATGTAAATCAAGTTGATAGAGACTTGTAGGATTGGGATAAGTTGCTTCGGCTTCTCAATGACAATTTTGTTGTAGCCCAAGCCCCAATAAAGAAGTATAGTGATACACATTGCACTAAATGTGAGTTTGCCATGGGAGATTGGGTCTACCTTAGACTTTAATCATACTGACAGTTATTAGTTACTGTTTGTTCATCAATGAAATTATCTATTCGCTTTTATGGGCCATTTAAAGTCCTTAAACCTATTGCTCTATCATTTGGACTTACCACTAAAATTCAAAATATATCTTGTTTTTCATGTCTTTTATTTAAAGAGGAAGTTAGGACAGCGTGTACAAAGTCAACTACCTGACATTATTCCTATAAGAAAAGTTAAGGTTTAGTCACAGGTCATCTTAGACCAACGTAAAAATTACGCTATCACTCAAATTTTTATTCAATAGTCTACTTTTCTTATTGATAAATCAATTTAGAATTCTACTACTTTTT
This sequence comes from Ceriops decandra, assembly GCA_020615895.1. Lineage (NCBI taxonomy): Eukaryota > Viridiplantae > Streptophyta > Magnoliopsida > Malpighiales > Rhizophoraceae > Ceriops > Ceriops decandra. The sequence continues at coordinate 5,761,016 of JAHLGO010000140.1, forward strand.
TTTGTAGAACAATTCTTAAAATTTATTGTTGTGAAGATAAAGCTATTTTAAAGGGTAAGAAAATGATTGAGAGGATTCCTTTCTAAGATCCCTAATTTACCTAATTTTTTTTTATAATTTATATGATATAATTAAGTTCATAATTATAAATAATTAAATACTATATGTGTCCGCCACTTATAAATTTAAGCAATATTTTCTAATTATTTGAAAGTCGCCCCAATAAGTAATCAATGACTTTTGCCCTCTTTGTACAATTTTCTTTTTTGCCAAAATCCTATTCTCATGACCTACTAAATATTTGTAGTTGCGTGTGAATAGACCGAAGAAGAAGAAGAAGAGGAGGAGGAGGAGGGTTGGGACTTAAGAGATATGGGCGGCGCTGCGAGCATGCGGCTGTTGGCAGCGTCGAGTTGGCCTCTAGCATTACCCCCTCAAATGTCTCCGAGACGTGAGAAGGGCGGAGTGGCTTATTGCTCTTCTCCCCAAGTATCTATGTCTCCTACCAAAAGAAGCGCTACCCTATCTCTTATTCTCAATTCTGGCGTTATTGCGTGCCTTCGTGCCTCTAGGTGAAGCATTGGTTTTCATTTTTGCAGATTTGGTTTTGTGGGTTTATGATGAAAAGATTAAGTTGATCTTCCTCTTGATGTGTTTTGGGCTTTGACAGATCCTTTTTTTTTTCTTTTTTTCCCCTAATATTTGTTTTAGCGCAGAGATTGCATATGAAGCTGCAACTGCTGCACATAGTGGTGGCATTTCAGTTGTGAGTCCTTTCCCTTTTCTCAGTTTTTTTTTTCTTGTTTTTTTGTTTTCCCTGTTTCTGTGTTTTCATGACCATTACAATGCTTAAGCACTCCTTGAGAGGAAGGGTATCTGCCCCATACTTGTTATATTGGTAAGATTTCAGCAGGAGAGCCTTAACTGATGAGGTGAGAGGTGATTGATAGGCCGAAGCTGTCAAAACAGAGTTGTCATTTTGAGTCTTCTCGTCAAATACCATCAATGATTTCTTGCCATTTAAGTTGATAATCTTTAGTGGTACTATGTTTACGTATTGTTGCAGGGGTTCAACAAACAAATTTGGGACATCTCTGCTTAAATTCTGTATAATTTGTACAATGCCAATTTTGTAGCAGATGCTGCAGTTTTCATAAGTTGGGTCCGTTGTTATGTTCCTTCTTGGAAAACCCTCCACCCTCGGGACAACAAATATAATCTGTCTGAAGGGTATTAATTTTGTTTAGAGGTTTCACACACTTTTGCCTTGTGGTTAGGTATTTGAACTTCTCTTCTTGTACTGGAAGGATTAAGTCAGGAAGCACTTGGTTTCTTTTTCTTTTGTTTTTAATTTTTTCTTCTAAAGAAGAAAAGGCAACAAGCCAAAGTAAAACATCACTAAAAGAATTTTCAATTTATTCTTAAAACAATTGATTATCATGATGGCTGCAGTGCTTTTTGTTTGATTTTTAAGTATAACACAACTTAGCTTTTATAGGTTGGAAAGTTGCTACAACCAAAGATATGTTTTTCCTTGCTGCTTCACAAACATGAAAAGGCACATAAAATAACATTTTAGCAAGCAAACCAATATTCTTTTTGCTGCACTGATCAGTTCACATTATGCATGTACTTCTGAATGCTGATGGTAACATAACATGTGTTCTTTATTTGGATATGCAGCTGGAGATTGTGATGTCCACCCCAGGTGTGTTTCAGGTTGTTTTGCATATGTCATTCTTTCATCTTCTCAAGTTGTTTGGCCACCCTGAAGCAGACGTAACATGCTTGAATCTCTTGTGCTCAGGTTGTAAAGAAGCTGGTGCAGTATCATCCTGCAATGACCATAGGAGTAATCTTTCTTCCTATATCCTTTTGAATTTCATGATATTGGAATTTTTATTGGCACATTCATAATGTAGTCGGCACAAATTGCAAGAACTTGCCCACTTCCTTCAGAACTTGTTATGTCTGCATGTGTTGGTACGCATGCATTTTCATCTTTTTGTCTGTCTTCTTCTGTGATTATAGAAAGACTTATTATTCTTACTCATGCTTGAATATAAATGCATCAAAATTATATGATGGTATTATTTGCTCTGCACAAAATTTCAGAGAGTAAAGCATACAATATAGTTTCTCTTCAACATGCCAACATTGCGAAACTTGTCTTTTTATGAGGTCTTGCATTAGAGATGCATGCTCTGGAATTCTCTTTCGCAAATTGTCAAATAGGCCACTCTGTTGAAAAAAGTGTCGTTGGCATGTTATAGAATATGCTATACAAGTGAATTCAGGAGACTTGTTGACTGTAGGTGGGTACTGTTTTAAGTGCTGAGGATGCCTTGAATGCAATGGATGCAGGAGCCAAATTCCTTATGAGTCCAGCAATGGTGAAAGTATGCATCTTATATTCCAAGTATGAAATGAATCTTTCTTCAATTAAAACTGAGTCATTAATCTTGAAAGGGTTTTATTTTTGTCTTTCTTCCTTTCTTTCGTAATCTCTCTCTCTCTCTCTCTTGTCCTATTCTCATTGTGCATGAACAACCATGTCAGCACTGCTGCTTCTTTTGCTGATACTAATGAGACATATTTCTTTGTAGGACATTATGGATGAGGTCCAGGATGGTGAAGTTTTATATATACCTGGGGTGATGACACCAACAGAAGTGAGAAGAATTTTAGCTTGAACTCTTATTTATCTTAAGTTCCCTAAGCTCTAAATTTATGTGTAGACCATGTTAACTCATGTATTCTCTGCTTGGCTTTCCATCTTTTTCTAATGTTCTTCCAATGGCCTTTGGAGTACTAACACTATGTAAAGGACATGTATTGGGAAAAATAATGTGAGAGTCAAGAAGGAAAAACTGTTTTCTTTGCCTCCTACAATTTCTTTTCTCCTTTGTTTCCTGCCTCAGCAGCAATAAAAAGTTTAGAGTAACTTTATTAGTTATCGACTGCCATTTGAGCATTTGATCAATTTTATTATTTTCTGCTACATCAATGCTATAACCACAGCTTTTCATTTCACAGATATTGTCCGCATATGGTTCTGGTGCCAAAATTGTCAAGGTAAGTTCTATCGGGTTTTCATATTTCATCATGTTCAGGGTGGGAGTCAGGACGAGGTTCAAATTGTGTAATGACACATTCATTAATAGATACCTACAGTATGCTTCTCAATTTTAAAGTTCATGAATATTATATACATTCTAGTCTGAGTATGCTTTTCACATGATTGGATCCCATTTAACTGGGAATTTTTTAAGGACTGGGTAGAGGAAGTACTTTCATGTTGCAATTGGTTATTCCAGTAATATGGCTTTTATTTGCATCATGTTAATGGTACAGGTTTATCCTGTTTCAGCATTAGGTGGTGTCCGATATATGTCAGCACTGAAGAAGCCTTTCCCTCATATACCCATGGTTGCTTCTCAAGGCATAACTATAGGTTTGTGCATTGAACAATCCAGGCTTTTCTTCTTACTGCCTTCTGACTTTAAGGTGTGGTGACTCTTTGGGAAAGGCAAGAGTGCAATAGTTGCAGCTAAGTGAGCAGGTGAATCTGCCACTTGTGGCTAGTTAAAAGGCTTTACCTCTTTGACGGAAGCTGATTAGCATGCTTTCTGATGTAGTGATGTTGCTGAGAATCTCTCTCTCTCTCTCTGTCCCTCCTTTTTCTTTCAATAAATTTGCTGTCTTGGAGACACAGATCTCTGGCTTGATTGATGAGGTCTCTATGGAAATTTTATGACAGACATCAAAACATTTATAACCCTTATAGATGCATATAGTTATTGGAAGTTAATAATTGTGATGATGTTCTCTGAAATGTCTATAGTTTTGCTGACAAAGTAATATTTCCTATAATCCAAAGGCTCATTTTTTCCTTTGAGAAGATGAGATTACTTTCACTTCATCAATTGTGTCATTGATCCATATCTTTAGTTGCTATGATTCATAGTTATGCATTTTTGACCGAATAACATTAAATTTGCATTCACCACTGTGATGGAAAGATGCTAAATTATTGTGAAATTCTTCATCCAAGGGTTATTTTATATAGATTAAATTCAAAGTTACAGGGTATTTGTAAATCTCTTGCTCAGGAAGTTTATATGTCGGCAGGGAACAATATTTTGGTTGCAGTTATAGAGATACTGTTTCTGCTTTTGCTGGTGTTGTGCTTCATATCAATGGTTCAATTGTATTCTGGAAATTCATTGACATATGGTTGACACTCAAATTGGATGCAGATTCAGTGGAGGACTATATATTCCATGGGGCATCAGCTGTTGTTTTGTCGGATGCCTTATTTAGTAAAGATGCAATGTTACAAAAAGATTTTAATGCGATACATCAATGTGCATTCTTTGCTTCTGTGAAAGGCAAAGAAGCTATAGAACGGTAAGTTTTTCTGCTGTTTGCTCCATTTTCTTTCCTGGGTTGCTGTGACTATAAATGTTGTGTGTTACTAAATTCTTTGCCTACTTGCTTGATGGTGTTCTTTGGGTTGATGCATCACTTATGTGATAATCTCGAGAATTAGTTTAATGACGTTCATTAAGTTGTTTGAGACTGCCTTCATTTATAGGGTGATTCAATGTCTGGTAATACAGGTCATGCATTCACTTGGGACAGATGTTCCATCGTCTTTTGTGTTCATGATTTGCCAATTAATAGAAAGCTCCACCTTGGAATCGAGGTCAATTTATTTATGATCCATAAAATTTTAAATTAAGAAACCAAGTGGAGCCTTATGTCATGGGGCCATTACCTTCTTCCCAAAAGGCAACCTATTGGGGTGTGTAGTGACCTACCCATTGCTCTAATACACCCGTTACATTCTCCCCCACCGAATCCATCGACATCCTCGTCAGGAATCGGGGTCTCCCCTACCTACTTCTTTCACGTGAAGTGCTTGGTGGTAGACACCAGAGTTGGGGTCAGGTTGGCTCTGATACCACTTGTTAAGAGACCATTACCTTATCTCCAAAAGGCCCTATTGGGATGTACAGTATTCATGTTTATATGACCCAAAATCCTCTTCTTCCTATCCGATGTGGAAGTTGGGTCATACTAAGGACCTACCCATTGCTCTGATACACCTGTCACACTTAGCCACCCAAAACAGTATGCTATCTAACTGGCTTCCTATTACCACAAAACTTTACTTTATTGATGGTCTTTATTTGATTATGGGCATATCTATTCTTAAAATTCTATGGACTTTCCCATTTCACAGAACATTACTGCATGATATTTTTGAAATCCTTTTAGCTAGCAGCCTGTAATAGTAACCTGCTAATGTCATACATATATAACCATGGTTAATCAAGTTTATAGTTCAACTATCATTACCTGTCAATTTAGGTTTGGATGCTCTCATGTCACTTCATAAGGAACAAATATGTTCTATCATAAATTGATTTTCTGTCCCAGTGTGTGTATATTGGTAAAGCCATGTGTTGGATGGACAATCTCAAATCCTTCCTAGTTACGCCAACTTACATGTGTACCAATGCATGCAACTGTGACTTGACCATTTCCAACTGTACAAGCAAAATTTGGATGTTTTTGGAAAAGAATTATGGCTTTGCAATGCCAACTTTCTTGATTGCACACTGTACCAGAATGAGGGTGGAGTCATGTTTTGATGTCCTGTCATAGATTTTGCTTTCCTTTTTTCCAAAATTCAGCTTATGACATGTTCATCTGATTGCCTTTTTTTTTTTCTTTTTTTTTTTTGGTTTATTATCTTCTGTCCGTCTCATTTTCTGTGTCATGTCAGTACTGTAATGAAATGTGTTGCATGCCTTGGAAACAGCAAAAATCACATGTGCAATGTTGTGTAGCTTAAGCTTTACCACTTATGATAGATATGGATGTCAAACAGAAAGAGAAGTGAAACAAATTGCTTGTAAGCTGTAGAGAAAAGAGAAAGGGCTGCAGCTAGCTTGGCAACTTAGTGTCAAGGTTTTCAATGAATTCATCTTCAACTAGATTCCAAAGTGGTTCTTCCAATGTGAAGCATCAGGTGTTATTACGCTGTTTTACTGCCATATTTATTTACCGGTGCTGGAGTTTGGCAGATGGTGCATGAAATGCAAGAATTTCACATCTATCACGAGGCCACAGAACAGCAGATTGCCTTCCTAATCAACTCTCTCAGTGTAGCCATGAGATTTCATAAACTACAGTCTCCTCTAATGGGATTCTTTTATACTTGCATGTAGATTTTGGTGCTTGTTGGCCCCGTAATGTCCAGCTAGTATTAGGAAATTGTTTTGTTTTCTTGAAATTTTGTCCTCTCTTGCACCAAAAAAAAGAAAAAAAAGAAAAAAAAAAAACTTCAATTAGAGCTTAATAATCCTATCATGCATCACGTACAAAAGATTTTATCCACAAGCGGCATTTGACAATGTTGATGCAGTTTGCAAGTTATTAGATGTTGGTAGGACAGGTGTACGTTAACCCAATCTATTTTTCATTTTTCAAAATACCTCCCTGTTTTATCTTCTCCCTTTTATTTCATAAGTTACCCACAGATGTCCGCATCTTCTTCTTTCGTTCATAGCAAAGTCTGGTATTGCTGTAGCCAAACTTTGATTTCAATTTGAACATGATGTTTCAATTGTTTGGAACAGGGGTATTCAAGAAAATGGAAAACTTTGGTTATTAATTCCAATCAAACTGAATTCATGATTAATCAAATTGATTTTATGGTTAGTTAATTCCATTGGTTACGAGTCAAATTTTTTTGTCTCATTTTGGTTTTTAGTGAGATTGGGACATTTTGGACAAAAAAGGCTAAACAAGTTATTTAAAAAGTGAAAAATGAATCCCAAGTTGAGAAGAAAAAGAAATAACATTTGTAATACATGGTCAAAAGATAAAATAGTGAATACTTTTTATAAAAATGTGGACATTTAAATAAAGAAGTCATTAAAGCTCATTTATTAGGATGTTTGTGGGTCTATGAGATAAAGATCAAGGGGTGATAGGTACTTCATTTCTTTATTGATGATTTTGTAAGAATGACTTGTATTATATTCTTAAAACATAAGTTAGAGGCTTTCAATAATTTCAAGAGTTACAAAAGGCTGGTTAAAAATTAGCTAAGGGGAAAAATTAAAAAGGTTAAGATAGACAATAGGACTGAATACACATGTTAGTGAATTTGAAAATTATTTGGACAAGCATGGAGTCAAGTATGAATATGTTAGTGCTTACATATCTTAATAAAATGGAGTGGCTAAAAGGAAGAATAGAAGCCTAGTGGATATGACAAGAACCATGTTGGCTGAGCATAGTACTTCACATGCCTATTAGAGAGAGACTATTATTACTACAACTTACGTTTAAAATAGATGTTTGATGACATCATATACAGGAGAGACACCTTATGAGCTATGGAATAGAAAGAAGTTAAGTGTAAAACATTTTAAAGTGTTTAGGAGCCCATGCCTTATTAAAATCAAAGGCAAGAATCTCGACAAATTTGATGAAAAGGTTGATGAAGGCATATTTTTGGGTTATATACCAAATGGAAGAGGCTTCAGATGCTACAACAAAATGTTGCTAAAAATGATGGACAACTTTGATATTAAAGTGATTGAAGATGGTTCCACAATACAATCATAGTATGCAGAAGTTGAAGATGTCATGTGTGATAACAAAAAGGAATCTAAAAGTGATGAATCAGAGGCCATTCAGCATTCGAAAGACCTTGATTCTCAAGTTACAAATGATAAAGAAGAAGAATCAAGGCATTCCCAAAAGTAAAAAAAGAATCAGAGCTGAAATTAAGGTTAAAAATATTATTGGTAGTAAAAAGGATTTTATATACACTAGAAGAAGACTACAAGGTGGTGAACAAACCTCATTAATCTTTGAGGTTGAACCCAAGTTAGTGGAAGAAGCACTAAAGCATGAGGAATAGGTGTGTGCTATGAATGAAGAGCTTGATCAAATTAAAAAGAACAACATTTGGTATTTAGCACCTAGACCTAAAGGGAAAAACATCATTAGAACCAAGTAGGTGTTTAGAAATAAACTCAATAAAAATGGCGAGGTGGTAAGAAATAAGGCAAGACTTGTCTGCAAAGGCTACTCATAAGTATAAGGTGTTGACTTTGAAGAGACCTTTGCTCCTGTGGCTAGGCTTGAAGCAATTAGAATATTTATGGCCATTGTTGCTCAAAGAAATTACAAATTTATTAAAAGGATGTGAAGTTTGCATTTTTAAATGAAGAGTTTGAAGAAAAGGTATTTATCAAATAGCTTGATGGTTTTATACTTGATCATGATGGTTCAAGTATGTGCAAATTAAACAAGGGTTTATACGGCTCAAAGCAAGCTCTAAGAGCATGGTATTCCAAGCTAGATACATGCCTCAAAGATATGAAATTTAGAAAAGGGAATATGGATACAAACTTGTACATAAAGGAAGACAAACATGGTTAGTTAATTATTGTGGTTTATATTGATGACATAATTTTTATTGTAGAAAAAGAGGCTATTTGCACTACTTTTGCTGAGGAGATAAAGAAGAAGTTTGAGATGTCTATACTAGGTGAAATGAAATTTTTCTTAGGGTTATAAGTTTTGCAAAGCAAAGTTGGAAATTTTCTTTTTTAAGAAAAGTATACTTGTGAGCTATTAAAAAGGTTTGGGATGAAGAATTCTAAAGAAGTAAGCACTCCCATCACAGTTGGAACAAAGTTAAGCAAAGATAAAGAAGGCATGATGGTTGACCAAAAGGAATATAGAAAATTGATTGGAAGTTTACTGTATTTGACAACATCAAGGCTTAATCTTGTTTTTGCTATAACACGTTGTGCTAGATTTCAAAGTGAGCCCAAGGAATCTCATCTCATGGCTGTTGAGAGAATTCTAAGATATGTGAAGGGGGTAATAAATTATGAGCTACTTTATGATAAAAGTGGATAGCTTAATTTGTATAGGCATATAAATGTTGATTAGGCTGGAAATTGTGATGACAGAAGGTCAACGTTAGGTGGTGCTTTTTATTTGAGTAGTAGATGTGTTTCATGGTATAGTAAAAAGCAAAATTCAGTGACTTCAAGTATTGCAGAGGCTAAATATGTGGTTGCTACTTAATCTTGTACTCAACTGCTATGGATGAAACAACAGCTTAAAGATTTGAAGGTGGATATGCAGTTGTCATTACTGATTAGTTATGATAACCAAAGTTCCATCAATTTATCAAAGAATCCTATCCAATACTCCAGATCTAAACATATTGAAATCAAGTACCACTTCATTGAGGAAAAAGTGGAGAAAAATGAAGTAAAGTTAGAATATGTGCCTACTAGGGAGCAAGTTACAAATATATTTATCAAACCTCTATTAAGAGCGATGTTTTAGAAATTAAGGTTGACCTTATGTGTTCAACCACCTTCTAGAGGTAAGGTATCTTCTAACCCCTCTCTCCTTCATTTTTCTATTATTCTTTGGATTTGTTGTCAAAGGGGGAGATATTTTGCATAAATCAAAAGAGAGTGTATATTGATTAAAAGGGAGAGTAGCTTGATAAATAAAGGGAGAGAAGTAGAAAAAAAGGGGGAGTTAAAGATTATTCTCAGTTGGAATCATGCCCACATGTAAAAAGAGAGATGCATATTTTAGGAGGAGCCATGAATGTCAAAGCGTTGAGCCCATTGTTGATTGCTAATGTTGGATTTGCTGTTAACAACATCTCACATAGTTATCCTAGTCAATGTAATGTTATGAATGCCTTGAGATATAGAGACGTCATTGGGCAAAACTGTTGATGGCAGGTTAACCCTAAAGTTGAATTGTCAATATTAACTGTTAACCCTAAATTTTAGGGGTTAAAGCTGACTGTTGACCCTTGACCATTAACCATAAATTTTAAGAATAAAATCTTGCCATTAATTGTAGGGCAACCTTTGGGAATTAATGCTAATAGTTGATAATTATTTAACCTTAAATTTCAAAGCTTATAAATACACTTATAAATACACCCCATGTATCTTTCAAGATGTGTGTGTGCTGCAAAAAATTGAGAGAGAGTGGCAAACCTAAAGGCAAGGAGAGGTGAACGGCAAACCCAAAGCCAATGAGAGGTGAATGGCAAAGAAAGAGGTAGCCACCAAGGAACATGCAGTAGCCAATAGTCAGTACCTTGGTAGTAAGTACGATAGCTTGTAACCGAAGAGAAGAAAACGTGCCCTGACAGCAGGTCAGGTAGTATTAGTAGTAAGGAAAAGAACTTACCAAGGTAATAAGTGAAACAACCTGCCAAGGTAATAGGTGAAGCAATTTGCTAAAGCAGTAGGAGAGGTAACCTACTAAGGAAGCAGGTAAAGAAACCTGCCAAGGCAATAGGTGAGGCAGCACCAGTAGCAAAAGTAATAGGTGAGGCAACACTAGCAATAAGGTGAGAGAACTTACAGTGAAGATAACCTGTAGCGGAGAGAACTTGCATCAAAGTGAACCTGCAGAGGAGAGAACCTGTAGAAAAGACAACCTGTGAAGGAGAGACAATAGTAGCAATATAGAGAACCTACAAAGAAAAGATAGGCAAAGCTTGAGCAAAGATCAGTAGTAAAGAAGGAGAAGATTTGTTTTCTACAACAATAGCCTATGGACATTAAAAGATCCTTCTAAAGAAAGTGTTAGTCTCAAACCTTTTGATAAACCTGTTAAAAAAGGGTGGGATACCCTTAAAGTGATTAGAAGATTAATCCACTGAGTGATTGGGAGATCAAATCATTTAGTGATTGAAGATCAAACTTTCGAGTGATTAGGAGAAACTTTTCTAATGATTAGGAGATCAAACCTTCAAGTGATCAAGAGATCATTATAAGTGGTTAAGGAGTGATCCTTCTACAACAAAATTGTATCCCTTGTTAACAAAAGTGGATTGTATGATTTAGGTGTGATCCTATCACATTGTGGACATAACTCACACATTGTGGGTGAATCACGTAAAAATTGCTATGTGTTCTCAAGTGCTTGTATTTGATTGATATCCATATGATTGCTCTTATGTAAAAAAGTAAGATAAATAATTAGATCATCAACTCTAACAAGTCATAGAGGTTAATTCAGAAAGATTTGTAAAAAGTGAGTATCTCACACTAATTTACCCCCTTCCCTTCTTAGTGTGAGACTTAAGAAGGTCTTATATCAAAGCCCAGTTTCCTCTGTTGATCTAATTTGTTTTCTTTGATCTGAAATTGTTTATTGCTGCTGTGAGTCTATACATTTACCATTGGTTAAACAGTGTTAACAGCAAGGGCATTCCTACTTTTGATGGAAAAAATTATCAGTTATGGAAGAATAGAATGCTCTTATATCTGATGTCACTTGGTTTGGATGTGTTTGAATATGTTGTTAATGGCTTCATCCTTGTTGCTAAAGGTAATGCTATGACGCTTGCTAATAAGAAGAATTTAAAGTGTGATGGAAAGGTGAGAAATGCCTTATATGCCTTCTTATTAGACAAAAAATTCACCAAAATGATGGGGTACAAAACAACCAATAAATTTGGGACAAATTGAAGAACATTTGTGAAGGTGACAAGGTTGTGAAGGAAGCTAAGCTATAAATCTAGAGGAGTAGATTTGAAGACATAAAGATACAAAATGATGAATTTGTGGATGCCTTCTTTATAAGAGTCAACAAAAGTTTGTACTCCATTAAAGGCTATAGAGAGGAGATCAATGATGATATTGTGGTAAGGAAGATAGTTAAAATCTTACCAAAAGCGTAAAATGCCAAAGTTTCATTTATAGAAGATAGAGACTTGGATAGGCTACTTTTAGATGATTTGTACAGCATATTGGTGGCTTATGAAATAAGAATAGCCCCAATAAAGAAAAAAAAAAAAAGAAGTCTAAGGTAGAGAAGGAGCTGGTCTTCAAGTCAATGAAGAACTTAAAGATTAAATACCAAGAAGAAGAATCCGATAGTAGCTTTGAAGAAGAAGATGGTAATATTAAATTGGATGAAGTTATGACATACATCACTAATAATATAAGAAAAGGAAAAGGGAAGTACAAGGGAAAATTACCCTTAAAATGCTTTAGCTATAGAGATACAGGGAACTTTGACATGGACTGCCTAAAGAGAAGAGAAGCAAATAGTGATAATGATGATGAGCTGGTCCTATAGAGGAGAACAAAGAAATCTTGCTATTTTGAAGCTAAAAATTCAAGTACCAAAGGAAAAAAGTAATTCTTTAGATCCAAAAGAAGAAATTATTTGAACAAGTTGGAAAAAGAGGTAAAACATCTTAAAAGGCTATATGAAAATTCTATTGTTAATGAATTTAACCTCCAAGTGAAAAAAAAAAGGAGTTTAAAGCTAAAGACAAGCAGTACTTAAAGAGAATTAAGGAGCTAATTGTACTTGAGACAGACCAAGGTAAGATACACAAAGATCTTCATGTTAAAGTGATTGCACAAGAGTAAGAGGTATTGATTTTGCAAGCTAAGCTCTACAAGGCTGAATTCGAATTGAGAAGGCATAAAGAAAGCTTTATACAGGCCATGGAAGTGAAAGTAAAGTCATCTTTAGCAAATGCCATCAAAGAGGATGCTAATAGAAAGTTGGATGAGTGTCTAAGCAAACAAAGATCTCATTCCATAGGGAAGAAAAGACTTGGCTATATTGAAAAGCTAAGTGATAAGGTTAAAAAGAAGAAGAAAATTGTGTTTGTACTTGAAAGCAAGCATAATGATGTTATAAAAAAAGAAGCCAACGTAAGTTAAAATAGATTAAGAAAGATGTGAGATGACTTCCATCCAAAGGAGACAGATTGTCAAAAATGGAGAGAAGGTTGCCACAACAGTTGCTGAAGATAAGAGACATGGACTTAGTGACAGAAGAAAATCCAGATTTGAAGGATTTTGCTGGAGCTATGATAAGTATGGGCACAAGGCTAATGTGTACTAGAGTAATGGGCCTCTAATGAAGAAGAATGTGAGGTAAGAGTTTAAAGGGAGATTTTATTAAGAAAGGAGATAGTCTTAAGTGAAAAAAGAGCAATATTCCACTGAGAAATAAATTTGATTTGCTAGGAGAAATCTGTGGAAGATGTAAAATGGCTGGACACACTGCTAAGGATTGCTTGACATTATTACTCGGTCAAAGAGTGCAAAGGAGAACATGTACACATGCTCCTATATTCGACCAAAGAAGAAGAAGAGGAAGAGAAACAACTATGGTTGTGGAAGTAGCATTAAAAGCTTCCAAGAAAGAAAAGCCATAGATTCTAAATAGTAGTTGCTCTTCACACATGACAAGAGACCCTAAGATTTTGAAGGAAGTAGCAAAATATGATGAAAGGTTAGTCATATTTGGCAATGATGGTGCCTTAAAGATTTAAGGTATCGATGCTGCTGAAATTGATGCAGAAAAGCTAAAATAAAAAAAAAATACTTTCTGTTGAAGGGCTAAAACACAATCTCATTAGTATTAGCTAGCTTTGTATTGATAGACATGAAGTTACTTTCAACAAGAGTGGTTGCATAGTTAAAAGATTAAGTGATGGTGCTGTTTTTACTAAGGAAGAAAGAACAATTGGAAATTTATACCTAAGTTTCTAGAAGAAAAAACACATGCTACATGAGCACCAAAGATGAAAATTTATTGTGGCATAAAAGATTGGGATATCTTAGACAAAAAAGGTTGAACTTAAGTATTTAGCCATCCCTTAGAGATTAAGTTATCCTTTAACCCCTTTTCCCTTCCTTTTTTTTTATTATTTTTTGGATTTGTTGTCAAAGGGGGAGATATTTTGCATAAATCTAAAAAAAGTATATACTGATCAAAAGGGGGAGTAGCTTGATAAATAAAGAGGGAGAAGTTGTCAAGGGGGGAAAGTAGAAAAAAGGGGGAGTTAAGGGTATAGGTACATGCAGAAAGGGAAATACATGTTTTAGGGGGAGCGGTGCATGTCAAAGGTTACCATTTATGCTTAATTGTTGATTATTGGATTTAATATGTTACTAACAAATCCAAAGGGGGAGATTGTTAAGTCCATCTTTAATGGCTAATTTTGAATTTGTTGTCCACAACATCTCACATAGTTGCCCTAGTTAATATGATGTTATGAATGCCTTGAGATGTAAAAAGGTCATTGGGCAAAACCTTTGATGGAAAGTCAACTCTGAAGTTAATGAGTTAATATTGACCGTTGGCCCTAAATTTTAGGGGTTAAGGTTGATTGGTGACCCTTGACCATTGACCTTAAATTTTAAGAAGTCAATATTTTAAGAATCAAATTTGACCATTGATTGTAGGGCAACCTATGGGAATTAACATTAATTGTTAATGATTATGTAACCCTAAATCTCAAAGCTTATAAATACACCCATGCATCTTTCAAGATGTGTGTGTGTTGCAAAAAATGAAGAGAGAATAGCAAAACTAAAAGCAAGGAGAGGTGAATGGAAAAGAGAGAGGCAACCACCAAAAAAAGATTAACTGGCTAAGGCAAAGAAGGCAGCCACCAAGGAATGTGTAATAGCCAACAACCATACCAAAGAGGCAAGAAGAATGTGTAGCAGCCACCCAAAGAAGAAGGTGTGTAGTAGCCACACCAAACCAAAGAAAAAGTTTAGTAGCCGACAACCATAACTAAGGTAAAATAAAAGGGCAATAGCTGACAAAACCAAAGGGAGAAGAAGAAGGTAACAACCAGCCAAACCAAAAGGAGAACAAGAAGGTAGTAGCTTCGGCCAAACCATCGAAGGAAGAAGTTACAGCATCTACCCAAGGAAGAAGTTATAGCAACCACTCAGCTGGTAAACCAACAAAGAAGAAGGTGCAGTAGCCATCACTGAGGGAGAAACTAGTAGTAATTGTAGCAATAAGGAAACTTGTAATTACAACAAGGAAACTAATAAATTACAGCAAGGAGAAGGAACTTATTACAGCAAGGAAACTAACACCAATTGCAACAGCAAGGGGAAGTAGCAATAACAACAAGTGCAGGTAGCAATAGTAGCAAGTGTAGGCACAACCAACAAGTGCAAGCATAACCAACAAGTGCAAGCTTGACCAATAGCAGGCATAACTTGTCAGTGAATCACAACTGGTAGCTTGCAAAACCGGTAGCAGGTGAATCACAACTAGCAGCTTGTAGAACTAGTAGCAGGTGAATCACAACCAGTAGCTTGTGACAGCTTATAATAGTTTGTAAGTAGTGCCAACAGTATGAGGAGAAAACTTGCCTTGGCAGTAGGGCAAGTAACACCAATAGCAAAAGGAGAAAACGTGCCCCAGCAACAGGTTTGGTAGCTTGCATGTAAGCTTATCTTTGATGGCTAATGTTAGATTTCTGTCAATAGCATCTCACATTGTTATCCATATTGATTTGATGTTTTGAATGTCGCTGAGATGTATAGAAGTCATTGGTAAAAAATGTTAACCCTTGATCACCATAAATTTTAAGAAGTCAATGTTGACCATTGACTTTAAATTTTAGGAATCAAATCTAGCCATTAATTGTTAGGCAACCTTTAGGAATCAACGATGATCGTTGATGATCATGTAACCTTAATCTTAAAGCTCTATAAATAGCCCTATGCACACTGTAAGACGTGTGTGTGTTGCAAAAAATTTTGAGAGAACAGAAAACCTAATTGCAACAGCGGGCCAAGAGAGAGAGATAGTCAAGGAGAGCAATAGCTAGCCATACCAAGGAGAGGAGCAGTAATAGGATCTGGTAGAAGGTGTAGTAAAAACAGCAACTATAAAAAGTGATGGAGTAGCAGCAAGATCTGCCAAAAGGTGTAGCAAAAACCAGCAACTGCAAAAGGTGAAAAAACAACTAGTAAGTTCGGGCAACAAGGGAAGCAAACTAGCAGAAGGTGCAAGCAAAACCAGCAACTGCTGATTGTAGGACCAACAACACAACTAATAGGTGTTCCCTACACCAGCAGTATGTCCAATAGCCTGCAATCCCAAAAATTGCAATAGTGTTTAATAGCTTGCAATCCTAGAAAATACAACAGCATCCAGCAACGTGCAATCCTCGTAATTGCAGCACGTCCATAACCTGCAATCCCAGAAATTGCAATAACATCTAGTAACCTACAATCCTAGAAATTGCAATAGTTCAACAGTGCCCAACAGCTAAACCAATGATTGTAACATGTCCAGCGAGCAATCCTAGCGAGTGCAACACATCTAGCAGTTGTAACACATATAGCAATAACCTCCGGGTAGCAGGAGCAAACAAACCAGCAACTGCAAATTGCAGGAGCAATAGCAACTCAAGCAAAATGTGCAAGGAGTAATCGCAGTGCATCTGGACAACAATTACAACCCATACACATGGGGACAGCAAAAGCAGAATATGCAAACAGTGATAGCAGCATGTGTGTACAGCAGTAGCAGCGTGTATAGGCAGTGACAGTAGCATGTATAGCCAACAATAACAGTAAGTCCTATAGCTTACAGTAGCAGGAGGAGAAAACTAGCCTTGACAACAAGGTAGGCAGCATCGGGTGCAGGGCAAGTAGCATCGACAACGGGTGAGACAACATTGGTAACAAAGGAAGGAGAAGATCCATATTTTGTATTGGTAGTCTGTAAACATTGAGTGATTGATCTTTAGAAAATTTTTTATCATAAACCTTTTGATAAATATGTTGAAAAATGTGGGATACCCTTGGGGTGATCGAGAGATCATTATAAGTGGTTAAGGAGTAGTCCTTCCACAAGTAGTTGAGGAGTGATCCTTCTATAACATTGTTGTATCCCTTGATAACAAGGGTGAATTGTATGATTTATGAGTGTTCCTATCATATATTGTGTGAGAGCTACGTAAAAATTGTTATGTGTTCATGGGTGCTTGTGTTTGATTAATATTCATACGACCGGTCTCACATAAAGGAGAAAGATAAAAAAAAAAAAATTGGATCATTAGCTCTAACAAGTCACAGGGGTTAAATCCAAACATATTTGTAAAAGTAAATATCTCACATTAATCACCCCTTTCTTATTATGAGACCTAAAAATGTTCTCATTAAGTGGTATCAGAGTTAGTTCCTTTGTTGATCTAATTTGATTACTTTGATTTAAGGTTATTTGTTGCTGTGTGAATTTTTATCTCTATTACTAATTGAGATCATGGATAACATGAACAATATTAACAGCAAAGGCATCCCTACTTACGATGGATAAAATTATTAGTTATGGAAGAATAGAATACTCTTATATCTGATGTCACTTGGTTTTGATGTGTTTAAGTCTATTGTTAATGGCTTCATCCCTGTCACTGAAGGTGTTATTATGACGCCTCTTGATAAGAAGAATTTGGAGTGTAATAGAAAGGCAAGAAATGCCTTATATGCCTCCTTATCAGATAAAGAATTCACCAAAGTAATGGAGTGCAACACAACTAAGCAAATCTGGGATAAATTGAAGAACATTTATGAAGGAGACAAGGTTATGAAGGAAGCCAAGCTATAAATATGAAGGAGCAAATTTGAAGACATAAAGATATGAAATGATGAGTCTGTAGATACATTCTTCACAAGAGTCAACAAAATTGTATGCTCCATCAGAAGTTATAGAGAGGAGGTTCACAATGCCATGGTACTCAGGAAAGTACTTAGAACCTTGCTAGAAACTTACAATGTGAAAGTCTCTTCCATAGAAGATAGAGATCTAGATAAGCTACCCTTAAATGACCTGTACAACATATTGGTGGCTTATGAAATAAGAATAGCCCTAGTGAAGAAAGAAAAGAAGTCTAAGGTGGAGAAGGAGCTAGCTTTCAAGGCAATGAAGAAGTTAAAGATTAATGACCAAGAGAGGAGTCCGATAATAGCTTTGAAGAAAAAGATGGTAATACTAAATTGGATGAAGTCATAGCATACATCACCAATAACTTGAGAAAAGGAAAGGGGAAGTATAAGGAAAAATTACCCTTAAAGTGCTTTAGGTATAAAGCAATTGGGCACTTTGCCATGAACTACCTAAAGAGAAGAGAAGCAAATAGTAAGGATGATGATGAGCTGGTCACAAGGAGGAGGACAAAGCAATCCAGTTATTTTAAACCTAAAACTTCAAGTGCCAAAAGGAAAAAGAAATTCTTCATATTCAAAAAAAGGAATTTTATGAGCAAGTTAGATGAAGAAGATTTTGAAGATGAAAGTGATGATGATTTTGATGATGAGGCTGCAAAGGATATGTTGGTCACTCAAGTAGATGACGATAAAAAATCTTTAAGTGATGAGAAATCAATAGAAAAAGAAAAGGATTAGTTGATATAGCAACTTAAAATTGAGTTGAGAATTTATTTACACAAAAATAATAAGTTAGAAAAGAGGTAAATCATCTCAAGAAGAAGTTGTATGAAAATTCTTTTGGTTTGCCATTGATACTTTGGCCATTGATATTGATGTATCGCTAATCGCAGGTTTGCCCTTTTTTGGTTTGACACGGTGGCTGGTCACATCACGATGACATATTTTAAGGAAGTAATCCCCACGCCAACAAGATTACAAAGTCCACTTGACTGACTTTACCAAGTCGGCAATAACCAATGAGAGGGGGGCCCAGGGCCAATATCATGATCAAGGTCTCTCTCATTTTCGTAACTCATGAAGCTTTCCATGGCCCATGCTGCTTCCTTCTATAATTCTCAACCCTACCCATCACTATTATATAGGAAATCGTCTTGCCAGTCTTCCCGGCTCTTTCATCGACAAATTGCTGGATTGATTACCCTCGAAACGGTATTTAGAGCCGGCCGGTGAGCTATTTGGAGTCCAAAATTTTTTAGTGTTTTTTTTTTTTTTTTTTTTGGTTCAATTGACTATAATTGAGATTGAAACTCAAAGTTCATTGACAACAACCAGCCAGCCAGCCACCCCCATGCCTGTTGGTGGATGTTTTACCAAGTTTTGGTTCTCCGGCTGCTTTGCATATATACTTTGCTTTTGAAGAAACAATAATATTACCGATTTCAGCTGGATAAAAAAAAAATACATAATGAATATATGGAAACAAATATAACTAAATTATATCGTCATATTCTAGTGTAACGTAAAAAATTAATTATTTAATTAAGTTATGATAATTAAAAATAAACATAAAATAAAAATATAAAATATTATAACTATATTTTTTTTAATGACTAAAATTTTTTATATTATTCATAATCGAAACTTTAAAGTACACATAAGCACTTAATATCAATTGTATCTCTCATACAATATAATTTCATCCAATTCAAAATACCATGCGCCATAATCTCACAAGCAATAAAAATACTCTACAGCCCCTCAAAACAAAGCATCCAACACCCCCACCCATCGCCATACTGGATATAAATGCTCCACCGCAGCTACCCAAATGCACAATCCATTTACTCGTGCAAGAACATCCATTTATTAGGGGAGATTATCTTTTTGATCCTCGACAGTGATATCCTGCTGTGCCTCCATTTCGGGGATCGTGTGGCGGCACACAGATTTGACCCTTCAGTTCACGCCGATTATTGTATTGCTTGTATCGAGCTGAATCACCATCTGCAATCAATCATTAATTATTTTTTAATTTTACAAATTTCACGTTGTATTCATGATTACACTTCATGCCTTTTTTTTTTTTAAGAAAATAATTACTTAAATTTTTTTTTTAAATAATGTAGATAATCAACTATTTAATTATAATCCTAATCTTGATTTTACTTCTATAAATAAGAGCTTTTCTAATCTATATGGACGAACTATTCGTTTAATCCATCAGTTGATAGAAATTATTCTGATGAACCTAAGTTTTAAAAAATTATTTTTAATTAAAATTTTATTTTATTTTTTATTTAAATAAAATATCATTAAAAA
>JAHLGO010000140.1:5795146-5838583 GCA_020615895.1 Ceriops decandra
ACAATAAGCATGTTTATACACCATTAATACTTTAAATCCATTAAAATTGAGCAAATAAAAGAGTTAATGATCTTGATCATCTTTTTATGTGAGTATTTCATAATTGAATTTCTTAATAATCAAATTGTCTTTTTATTTATAGTTAACAAATAAAGAAGTCAATGATATTGATTAGCTTTTGTTGCAAGTATTTAGTGGTTGAATTTATGAATAATGAAACTATTTCTTCCTTTTTAACTAGTGATACTTCACCTATAATAAGCATGTTTATACACCGTTAATACTTTAAATCCATTAAAATTGAGCAAATAAAAGAGTTAATGATCTTGATCATCTTTTTATGTGAGTATTTCACAATTGAATTTGTTAATAATCAAATTGTCTTTTTATTTATAGTTAACAAATAAAGAAGTCAATGATCTTGATTAGCTTTTGTTGCAAGTATTTAATGGTTGAATTTATGAATAACGAAACTATTTCTTCCTTTTTAGCTAGTGATACTTCTACTACAATAAGCATGTTTATACACCATTAATACTTTAAATCCATTAAAATCGAGCAAATAAAAGAGTTAATGATCTTGATCATCTTTTTATGTGAGTATTTCATAATTGAATTTTTTAATAATCAAATTGTCTTTTTATTTATAGTTAACAAATAAAGAAGTCAATGATCTTGATTAGCTTTTGTTGCAAGTATTTAATGGTTGAATTTATGAATAATGAAACTATTTCTTCCTTTTTAGCTAGTGATACTTCTCCTGCAATAAGCATGTTTATACACTTAATACTTTAAATCCATTAAAATCAAGCAAATAAAAGAGTTAATGATCTTGATCATCTTTTTATGTGAGTATTTCACAATTGAATTTCTTAATAATCAAATTGTCTTTTTATTTATAGTTAACAAATATAGAAGTCAATGATCTTGATTAGCTTTTGTTGCAAGTATTTAATGGTTGAATTTATGAATAATGAAACTATTTCTTCCTTTTTAGCTAGTGATACTTCTCCTACAATAAGCATGTTTATACACCATTAATACTTTAAATCCATTAAAATCTAGCAAATAAAAGAGTTAATGATCTTGATCATCTTTTTATGTGAGTATTTCACAATTGAATTTCTTAATAATCAAATTTTCTTTTTATTTATAGTTAACAAATAAAGAAGTCAATGATCTTGATTAGCTTTTGTTGCAAGTATTTAATGGTTGAATTTATGAATAATGAAACTATTTCTTCCTTTTTAGCTGGTGATACTTCCCCTACAATAATCATGTTTATACACCATTATTACTTTAAATCCATTAAAATCTAGAAAATAAAAGAGTTAATGATCTTGATTATCTTTTTATGTGAGCATTTCACAATTGAATTTCTTAATAATCAAATTGTCTTTTTATTTGTAGTTAACAAATAAAGAAGTCAATGATCTTGATTAGCTTTTATTGCAAGTATTTAATGGTTGAATTCATGAGTAACGAGACTCTCTCTTCCTTTATAACTAGTGATATTTTTCCTACCATAAGCATGTTTATATACCATTAACACTCTAAATCCGTTAACATCCATAAAATAAAAGAATTAATGATCTTGATTGTTTTTTATATGAGTATTTCACAATTGAATTCCTTAATAATCAAATTGTCTTTTCATTTATAGCTAACAACAGTACTCCTTTTGTTACAAAGACTATTTTACAAAAAATAATTTTAAAATTAATTTTTATGCATACTTTAACCATTATATTTATTGCAACAAATATGTTTATACACCCTTAATACTTTAAATTTTCTAAATTCCATCAAATAAAGGAGTTAACATTATTAATTAGCTTTTATTGTAAGCATTTAATTGTAGAATTTATGAATAATGAGATTGTCTCTTCCTTTTAACTAGTATTGCTTCTCCTACAACAAGCATGCTTATAGACCATCGATACTCTAAATTTATTGAAATCCATCAAACCAAGGGGTCAACAATCTTGATTATCTTTTCATGCGAGTATTTCACAATTGAATTCCTCAATAATCAAATTATCTCTTCATTTATTGGTAACAACACTCCTCTTTGGGTTATAAGGACATTTTACAATAAATAATTTCAAAATTAATTTTTTTATGCATACTTCATTCACTATATTCATTGCAACAAACATGTTTGTATACCCTCAATACTTTGAATCTATCAAATTTCACCAAATAAAGGAGTCAACATTCTTAATTAGCATTTGTTAAGTATTTAACAATAGAATTCATGAATAATAAGACTGTCTCTTTATTTTTAACTAGTAATGCTCTTCCTTTGGTTACAAGAACTCTTATACACAAAATGATCTTGAAATTAACTTTATGTATGCAATAATGATTATATTCATTTTAACAAACATGTCTATTAACCATTGATACTTTAAATCCATTAAATTTCATCAAATAAAGAAGTTAATAATCTTCATTAGCTTTTTATGCTAATATTTGATGGTTGAATTCCTTAATAATGAGGTTGTCTCTTCATTTCTAGCTAAAGACACTCCTTATTTAGTTACAAGGATTTGTGGTTTAAAAAACATCAAAAAGAAAGTTCTCCACAGTAGTGGCATTGTGAGTATTATTGTACATGGTAAGTTTAAGGACCTTCAAACCATACATAGTACTAGTGTTACTAGTCGTAGCTATATTTATTAAAAGTGGATTGCATTAATGGAGCAACCATATCTCTCTATGAATATTGTGAATCTCCCTTTCAATGAACTTCTATAGATTAAACAACTCCTAATTAAAGAAGTCTAGTTCTTCCTTGAAGGTATGGCTGAACTCTCCGATCATGGACTTGATAATCCTAATAATTTCAGCATTCTCATAAATCAAATTATCAATTTGATTGTTAAGTTCTCCTACTACAGAACTCACATCCACGATACTCATTTCCAAGCCAGTAACACGAGACTCTATGGGTTCTTTTGTTAAAGACTTGAACTTCCCACATTTGGCCTAAGCATGCTGCTTTTCTCACCTACAAGCTTGCTGCTCAACTTATTGCTCTTTAATGACAACAGCAATAATTCCTTCCTTAATTGTCATACTCGTAACTTAAGTAATAACCAAGTTATACCTAGGATTCAACTTTTGATCTAATACCATCTATCATGGAGTTAGACTTGAATTGTGTTAATCCGTACGACACTTAGTCACTTAATGAAGAAGTAAATGAAATAGTTACATAATCTTGTGATCATTTTATTGCTAATTATGTTAAACAAGAGAAACAAGTAGAAGGAGAGAATGTGATTGAGTAGGAAAGTATGACATATTAAGAACTTAATGCCCAACCAAGTGATATACCCCAAAATGATAAATGGTATGATGGTGACACAAAAGGTAATAAAACAAGAGAGGCAAGAGAATTGGCTAAAGAAAGCTTCAGCCATGGTGACATTGATATGGCTCTTAAGCATACTAAAGTTCCCAACTTCACTATAGGATCTACTAGTCTGTAATACTAAGAAGGGGGGATGAATCAGTATTGCCCCCTTTTTAATTGATAGGTGAACAACTTCAAACTCTTCTTAGAAATGAAATCTTTCTCAAATTCAACTAAGGTAGATCTATTGTTACCTACTAATCATAATAGTCCCTAAAGTTACCTTTCAGACACCTTGCTTATTAAATGGATTGGTTGTTCTTGATTAAGTCTTCTTTTAGGTTATGGTTTGATGATTCCTTAGCTGTGTTCACAACTTAATTCAAAACATAAAATGTAAATTCAAGTCTTGGTCTGCTCTCACCATTTCAAGTCTTTTAGGTCTGGTCTCACCCATTTTTGGCTTTCCTGGTCTCACGTCTTTAATTTCCTTTCTTATGGTGGTGCCCCAAAAAGAGATAAATCTTGGTTTATATACTTTTTTCTATGAAAACCCTAGTAGGGCTTATTGTAGTTGGACAGATTTCCTTTCTTACCCCTCCATGTGGCTTCATATTACTGTTCCATTCAAAATTCAGCATTATCTTCCTTAATTTATTTTTCTTGATCTTTTCTTTCTACTGAAATCTCATCCATTGAATGCTTGAATGAACAACCAAGATTGCCTATGAACAATTTAAAATGTACAAAAGAAACTGCCCTCGTAACTGCTTGTCTTCTAGAAATGCTAAACTCCCTCTACAAGTTCATTTTAAGAAGATTACTTTACGAGGTTATTTGACATTCTAGTCTTATCTTGTAATTCTTGAGATATGATCCACTTCTGCTTTTACACTTAAATATGGTTGATAATAATTACAACCCATACAAGGCTGTGGGAACAACAATCTCCCCTTTTGTAATTGTTGGCAACACTCATAACAAAAGCTATTATATAGCAATTACAACTCCCCTTAAATATGCACTCCCCCTTCCTTAACAGCTCCCCTTGCATTGTTGCTTCTTTCCCCCTTTGCCAACCAATTGCAAATCTTAAAAACCTGCAAAGTAGAGATGGCGGATTTACCTAAACTTCATCCTTGAGGAGGCATTTGCACAGACAGACTCATTCTATGCTTTTCAAACAGCTCTGTGGATAGAAGTTAAGTTAGAATATCTGAAATTTAATCTTTAGTGCCAACATACTCCAACTAAATTGTACCTTGTTCCACTTGATCCTTGATAAAGTGATACTGAATGTCAATATGCTTGCTCCTTAAATGTTGAATTGGATTCTTGCTGAGATCAATTGCACTTTGATTATCACAAATTACACTCACTAGTAACTTCACTTCAAAACCTAAGTCTGCGAATTATCTTTGCATCTATATCACTTGAATACATGCTACACAAGTAGCTATATACTTAGCCTCAGCTGTGCTAAAAGCAACACTATTTTGCTTTCTACTTAACCATGCAACACACTTTGAACCCAAGTAGAAGTTGTAGCCACTGATTGATTTTTTGTCATTTGTACTTCCTGCCCAATTTGTATCAATGTATACTCATAGTTATACATAATCCATGGCAAGATACCACAAACCCATTTCTAGTATCCCTTTGAGGTATCTTAGGATTCTTTTCACTGCCAACACATGAGATTCCTCAGGATCAGCTTGGAATCTGTTGGTAATACACACAGGTTGCATAAGATTAGGCCTTGATGTTGTAAGGTATAAAAGGCTCCTATCATCTTCTTGTATTCTGTAAGGTAGTACTCCTTCCTTTCTGATCTTTTGTTAACTTACAGCCCAATGTCATAGAAGTATTGACAGATTTGCAATTCTCCATGCCAAACTTTTTCAACATTTCTTTGGCATATTTTGTCTGAGAAATAAAAATACATTCTTCACACTATTTTATCTATAATCCAAGAAAGTAAGTCATTTCTCCAATTAATGATAACTCAAATTTCTCACTCATCTTCTGTCAAAATCTTGGCATAACTCAGAGTGATCCCCTCCAAAGATGATGTCACCTACATATACTATAGTTATCAGTTGGCCTTTCTTTGAGTTGAACACATATAGGTTATTATTAACTATTCCTTTTCTAAAGTTCAACCTTTTGAAATACGCATTCAGCTTGCTGTACCATTCTCTTGGGACTTGTTTAAGACCATACAAGGCTTTCTTTACACGTATGTCTCATCCTCACTTATTTGTACTCCATCGGGTTGTTCAATATACACTTCTTCTTTCAAAAGCCCATTTAGAAAGGCTGATTTCACATCCATCTGATAAACTTTATACCTCTTATGTTCTGCCAAAGTTAGGAACATTCTAATAGTTTTTAACCTTGCCACTGGTGCAAAAGTTTCATCAACATCTACTCCTTCTATCTGAGTATAGCCTTTGTAAACCAGCCTAACCTTGTTCCTTACCACCTTGCCATCTTTATTATGTTTATTTCTAAACACCCATTTTGTTCTTATGACATTCTTGTTAGTGGGTCTTGGAACCAATTCCCATATATCATTCTTCTTGATTTGATCCAGCTCCTCATTAATAGCTTTGACCTAGACTTTGTCTTGTGTAGCCTCTTTAATAGATTTAGGTTTAACTTATGAGAGTAAATCAGTAGCTCCCACAATTCTTCTTCTTGTTGTAACTCCTACTGATGGGTCACCTATGATTTGATTTCCTTGATAAGCACTGGTCTATGTTTTCTTTGTCTTTATCTCTTACACAGTCTTAGTTGCAAAAGGATCTCTTTCTTCATCTTTAGACTCACTTGTCTCTAAATCTGAACTTACTTCTTATCCCATTTTTTCATGTTGGTTTGATTCTTCATCTATCTTGAAGTCATCTTCTTCATTGTCCTTAGCTTCTCCATTATGCATTATTTTCTAGTTCTCATCTATTCTCACATCAATGGACATGACCACTTTTCCCAGTTTATGTAGAAAAACTTTGTAACCATTTGTCTTTGCTAAGTATCCCACAAAGATGCCTTCATCTGACCTAACATTGAATTTTCCCAAGCTTTGCTCCTTGTTCTTCATGAAACATAGGCTGTCAAAGATTCTAAGATACTTGGCTGTTGTCTTCTTCCCACTTCATAGCTCATATGGAGTCTTATCAGTATTGGGCCTTAGTAAAACTCTGTTCAGTAGGTACACGATGGTAAATGTTGCTTCTATCCAAACTCTTGTGTGAATCTTGGATTCCAGTAGTAGAGTTCTTGCCATTTCAACCACAACTATATTTTTCCTTTCTACCACCTTGTTCTGTTAAGGTGTTCTTGCTGCTGCCATTTGATGGTAAATTCCATACTTCTCAAGGTTATCTTCAAAAGCTTCATTTGTGAATTCAGTGTCTTAATTTGACCTCAATACTTTGATTTTTTTTCCACTCTCATTTTCAACCAATCTTTTGTATCTCTTGAAGCATTTCAAGACTTCTGACTTGTGTTTGAGGTGCATGATGCAAGTCCTTATGGAATAATCATTAACTAACAAGATGAAGTATCTCTCATCATTCAACCTTTTTGTTCTCATCAGCCCACACAAATTAGTATGTACAATGTTAAGTATTGCTTCAGAATTGAACTCTTTGGTCTTCTACTGCTTTCTAACATTTCCTTTAGAGCATGCTGAGCAGACTTGCTCCCTCTCTCTCTTGAGGCCTGAAATGTCTTTGATTGTATAAGTAGTGGTCAGTTCCTCATATACTTTTATGTTAAGTGTCCCTGCCTCCTATGCCAAAGTTGATTTTCTTTTTCTTTTGTAAGACAATAGTTGTTTGTCTTGTCCTCATCAATCACATGTAAATTTCTAGTTATTCTCTTCCAGGCTGTAACAGTATTGCCTTTTTTACTCTTTACTTGGCAACCTGTTTTTGTGAATATCACTTTATGATCTTCATTACATAATTAGCTGATAGATGCAAGATTATATCTGAGTCCTTCAATGTGCAGAACATCTTTCAGCTTTTCTTTTTCAATATTTACTGACCCTTAACCACTAATGTTAAGTGAATTATCATTGCTAAACTTGACTCTGCCTTCATTTGACTTGTTCAACTTTGATAATTTACTCTTCTCTCCTGTCATGTGTGAAGTACATCCACTATCAAGGATCCACTGCTTATCCTTGTTAGTGTGTCCTTGCCTTTTACAGTATGTACAAGAACTCACGATAGGTGTTCTCTTCTGAATTTTGTATTATCTCCCTGTATGCAGCATCAAATCTTCTCAAGTTGGAGATATATGTTAGCCTTCTCCACTAGCATTTACTTGCCTTATGACCCCAAACTCCATAATAAAGGCAGTGACCTTAAAATTGCCTCTTCTTAGGTCTAATCATAGCTTGTTTTCTTTTATTCATTACTTGCTATGTAAGTAAAGTTGCAGGCTTCTTTGTTTGATTGGCTTTCATTTTAGTCACCTTCTTCTCTTTCTTCTATTCAGCCATAGCCCTTTGCTGGCTGACTTTCTTTTCTTCATTTTTGTTTGCAACCCTAAGTTGCTTTTTCAAATCTTCTTTATTTTTAGCTATCTTCTCCTGAGTCACAGCCCTCTCTTTCAACTTATGTGGCAAAGTCTCATTATCTTTAGGCAATGTAGCCTTAGATTACTGCATTTTCTCTTCATTCTTTTTTTCTCTTGCAGAGCATGTTTCTCCTATCATTTCATGATTCTATAAGTTCTCTTCATTCCTTTTGAGTTGTTGCTAAAGTCTTAGTAACTCTATCTCCATTTCTTCAATTTTTGAAGTCCTCGAGCCAAGCTCCATTGTAAGGTGTTCACATATTCTGATTTGTTCTTTAAATCTTCTCTTCATCAATATGTTCAGCCCTTATTTCATCTTTTTGACTTTCTACTTCCTCAAACTTTGCTTCAACTTGTTTTATATGAGCCTTCAACCTTCTTGTGGTTCTACCCCTTCTGATTATCTCCTTTAAAGCTGTTTCTAACTTAGCTTTAAGAACTGGTTCTCCTTTATTAACCTCCTCTTCCTCTTCAAAGGTTGAACTACCACCTTGAACTGATGCCATAAAGGCATGCTCATTTGATGATTCTTCATTTTTCTCCTCATTAGCTTTTTTTGTCTGACTCACATAACTCTTGAATGAGCCTCTCTTTTTCTTCTGTGGGTTGGCAGACTTCTTTGATTTGAATGATGGTCTTCTCTATTTTGAATTCTGTTTATCATCACCATCATCATCTTCATCATCAAGCTTCACTTTGCACTAAGAAGCAAAGTGTCCAGTTTGCCCACAATGATAACATTTTAAGGACAACTGTCCTTTTCCCTTCTTAGACCCCCTTTTGAATTTCCTTATTCCATTCAAAATTCAGCATTATCCTCATTCTTAATTTATTTTTCTTGCTCTTTTCTTTCTACTGAAATCTCATCCTTTGAATGCTCGAATGAACGACTAGGATTGCCTATGAACATTTGAAAATGTACAAAAGAAATTACCCCCGTAACTGCCCATCTTTCAGAAATGCTAAACTCCTTCTACAAGTTCACTCTAAGGATATCACTTTACGAGGTTATTTGACATTCTAGTCTTATCTTGTAATTCCTAAGATATGACACAGTTTTACTTGCATACTTAATTATGGCTAACAACAATTACAACCCATATAAGGCTGTGGGAACAACACATACAATGTCAACCATGGAGTACGACCTTAAATTGCAAGGCATCAAAGGCCATCTCGCTACCTACATGATTCACAAGGGAGTGTTATCGTCAGCCACTTGGTACCACGCTTTGGCCATCAGACTTATAGGTTGTCACCATCCTTTCTCTAGCATAAACATGGCCATGATCAAGAAACATTACAAACCCTTGTGGTTCATTTGGACAAGAACAAGTCGGTTGCCACAAAAAGCACCTTTAAGTTGATTAGTTAGGCTTTGGATGTTTTGTTGGACCTAAGGAAAAGAAATGCTTATGACAGATGATTGGGTTGTCATTCCAGTCAAAGAAACACCAGTTTTCTTCATAAAAAATGGACGGTCCTTTTGGTTCTTGGTTGTCAAGACACCAAATCATCTCAAAGCAGCAGTTCCCATAAGTAAGGATTCTTGCCGTGACACCGCTGATTCTAGGGAGTGCAATTACGAGCCCAGCATGAAAAGATGTAATATCAGAAAAAATTGGCTCGTTTTTATGGTTATCGAGGAACATTTTAGAGTGGCTTTTTTTTCTTTGACGGAAATTTGTAATCATGTAAAGTTTATTCTGTAACAAGACTTATTATTTCTAAAAATTACTTTCAAAATTTCATTTGAATTTATTCTCTATTCAATTTGACTTTTTTGTCTTTTTTTTTTTAACTTTCAATTTTTTTCATGTACATAGGATAGAATTTTCTAAAATATTGAAGTTAAAAGAGTATAAGAAAGCAACCAGGTATGGTATGTTTAGATTCAAATTCAAAATACCAATATCCAAATCTATATATATATATATATATATATATATATTATTACTTTTCTTATGATTAACATCAATGAATCAAAGGCTCTAAATTTAGGTGAAATTTTTTTCAAAGGCAAGTAATTCTCATTATGCAAAGAGCAAGATTTGTTGTACTTAATAATTGAAAATCTCCTAAATATAAGTAATTCTAATAATTCTTCAATTTCTCGTACCATGGTTAAAGTCATAAAAGCTTCAAGGGACACTTTTGTGAGACCTAGCTTCTTCGTTGTTCAAGTTCTCAAAATCAAAGGAGAAGAAGAACCAAAGTGGCAGCATGAGAAACATAGCAACTTCAATAGCAATAAATGAATACTTCATTTTGTTTATGTATAATGTATTTTGGTTACTTTGTAAATCTTTAAATGTGTACAATTGATCTAACCAACGAATAATTAAGTTGTTATGTGTAAAATAAATGTCAGTGGCTATCAAGCCGATTGAATCCTCTATTAGTGGGGCTGGGCGACAGCTTGTGGACACTAAAAAAGGCTAGCTTGGTATGCAAGAATAGCAAGTATGGAAAACATGTCCTTTAATCATTATTAATGTATTTTTTTTCCTGTATAAAGACCCTTTATAGCAGCACTTAATTAACAATGAGATGTGTGAAAAAATTATTGAAAAAAGATCTTTGAGTGTTATCATTTTCATTACTGTAATCATCTTCTTCTTATTCTTTTTATCCTTTGCATTTAGTTGCTTTCTTCAACTAATAGGCATGAGTTATGTTGTCTCCAAAAGTATTTTAAAAAAAAAATTGGTGACATAAAGTAACAACTCTAGAAAATTAAGGCCATGGTGCTAAAAAAAAACTAGAACTAAAAACAAAACAAAGACAATAGCTAAAGATTAAAGAGATCTGAAGCTCAACCTTAATTGATTGTGTCTCATAGATTTCTTATTCCTCGAGCATAGAATTTGACTACATAAAAAATGCACCACCAATAATGAGCAAGTGCTATTGGTGTTGCACTTTATTACAATTTGACCTCACATCCCTGTATAACAAGGAAATTGCTTTGTGGGATCTTCTCACATCTCTCTTCAATAAGCAGATAGGGTTTGCATTTCCAAGTTCCAAGCGATTTAGTTTGTTGAGTCTTCGAATGCTTTACAACCAAATGCTGCCTTGTTGTGGGCTTGAACAGCTTCAAAGGCCTAAACTGAAGCACTTTTAGAATCCCATCAATTCCCAAAAGATGTTAGGGAGACTTTTTTTTAGTTTGTTCAGGGTCATGACCCTGGTAGCCTGGACTTAATTTAGATACTAGTCATAAAATTTTCTCAATCTAAATTGTATATAAATTCGCATCTCAAAAGGAATTGGCACAATTCAAGTTTTATTTTCATTTAATATGGAAGAACCATAGTGGGAGCTTGTTTTCAATTATGAAATCTTATGGTAAATGCTAGGTCACCACAATCCTGAGTTACATATAAGCTTGACCCATCGCTGCAAAACTTGGAAAAATGGTCAACACTGTGGTATGGATTAGCCCTGTAAAGGCACACATTCTTTATTCGCGTATTAGATCAAGAAGTTTTTTCTTGACATTTAGCTATAAAGAGAGGGTTTTTGCATTACTAGTTATAGAATATTAGAATCTAGTTCGACCAAAACAAAATAAAGATTGAATTTTTTGAGTGATTCGTATGATATTTTTTTTTCTATTTTTCTTATTTGAGATATTATGGGCATGAATTGACTAATGAATTTAATTAAATTAAAATTTAAAAGTAACAAAAAAGTAAAAAATAAAAGATAAATAAAGGCTATTATAAAGAAAAATAGGGATTGTATTTCAGTATAAAATTCTATTGTATATTTATTTTATATTTATAAATTCTATAAACAAATAATATATCTTTCTATATATATATATATATATATATAATTCATTAATTTATATAATATATCATAATAATAAATTATATGATAGTAAATAATATTTTATTATGATAGTCTAGTTTATTAAATAGGTAATATATATTAATAAATGATTTTTTATTCACGCCACTCAATCTATAATTCAGATTGAATTTATTTTCTTTTATTTGCACCAAATGAGATTTGAATATAAATTTAAAAATTTAACTAATTCTAATATTAATTAAATTTTATTAAAAAAATAAGTAAGTTAAGTGTAATATTAAATACAAATTTATACCACTTAATTTTAATTATTAATTATATGATTAATGCATAATTCATTGTACTAATAATTAAAATTTAATAATATTAACTCATTTTTACTTAACTTTTTTATTAAATTTTATGATTAGTTAACTATTTTTTTTTACCTTTGAATTATAAAAATGATAATTTTTTTAATATGCATATAATTAGTAATTAACTAGTAAATATTAGAAGAGAAGGAAATTGAAGGTTTAAAGTGCTAAATGTCACATAATCTCTTGGCTTCAAAAAAAAAAAAAAAATGTCGGTGACCCCTTTGACCGACCGGAGTAATTAAGTTTTAGTTTCATGACACCTTTTATGCTTTTGGTTTCTTTTCCCTTGAAACTTATTTTGAACAAGATTTATTAACGTAAGGGCAAAAGGTGTGCTGCATCAAACAAAAACATGAAAACAAACGGTGCGGATCAATTTCTTGAAAGGAATCCATTTCTCCATTTCTCCTCATCTGTCTTTGTGGGCTGATCCTGAAAGTCTTCATAAACCATTCATATTTCCACGAAAACACGACGTGCCCGACCAGCAATCCAACCAAGAGCCCGCCGGCATACCCAATCACAACTGGCCTCCATCCAAACTCAAATGAAGATCCCGTCTCTGTTTTTTCTTCGGCCCTTGAAGTCAACGGCGGCAAAGTCTTCGAATTTCCGCATTTCCTTGACAAGGGGTTCCCGCATAAGCCAGAGTTTCCCTCGTACGAACTATTATCAGATATGTCTAGCTGCTTCCCTTGCGGTATAGGTTCCGTCAGGTTGTTTTCAGACACGTTGAAGGCAGAAAGGAAGTTCAGTTGCACTATGTGCTGAGGAATCTCCCCTGTGAGTTTGTTCCGAGACAGGTCTAACGACTCGAGCTGCTTAAGGTTCCCTAAGAATGTCGGAATGCTGCCATTGAGAACATTTTTAGAAAGATTCAGCATATAAAGCCCATAAATGTTCCCAACGGATGTTAGAATTGTTGAACTTTTTTAAAATTTCTATTTTTAAAATTCTTATTTTTATAATACAGGATCTTTCTTTATGTGAATACTAGCAATAAAACTGTAATGAAATCGATATACCATTGTCCATTATATTAATGTCTCGTAGCGGAGATGAGAATCATCTTTCCGTTTCGTTCATAAACGTTTCTCTCTTTTCTCCTACTCTTCCCTTTCTTTTCTTTACGTTTTCTCTCTAATGGTTGAGATCCCAGGAAAGGTCCGTAATAGTATATATATACATTATTCCTTTCCTGTAACCATTACCTTTTTAGGAAAAACCTACTCTTCTATAACGATTATCTTAAATAGAAAGATACTTTTCTTCCTGTAACGTTATGGAGAGATTTTAAACCTGATGAGCCAAATTACTGTTATGCCTAACCAACCATCATATTAGGCCTATTATTTTGGATCATATTTTAAATAACATGAGCCACTCATGTTAATTAATTTAACAATCTCCCACTTAGCCCATGTTATGACTTGATGAATCAATAACAATTAAGTGCGTACAATTCTTAAAGATCATCAAATCACAATATTTGATTGAATTAAAATGATTGAATCATGACGGTCACACATCTTATAGCGACATAATTTCTTCCATGTATCACATAATCATCATAATTCATAATAACCTTATTGAGGAACATTGAAACTTTAAATTGTCATTCCCATATATGTTATTAGTTATCTCATAAACCATAATTGTATACATCTAAATAGAGATAACAAAGTACAAGCAAAACCATAACTTTAATTGAATTCACGAGTGTCACAATGATATGAGCATCCTAAAATATTTGCTTTCAAGCGTATGAGGACCTGTCCATAATGCCCATCCGATCAACATGTGCAGTAAATGTTTTTGGTGGCAAACCTTTAGTTAACGGGTCCGCTATCATCAACTCAGTGCCAGTATGCTCAATGGACACTCTTTGGTTTTGCCCTTCTTCTTTAACAGATAGGTATTTCAAATCCATATATTTCACACCTTTAGAATACCTATCATTCTTAGAAAAGAAAACTACTGCAGAATTATCACAGTAAATTCTTAACGACTTTTCTATACTGTCGACCAAACCAAGCCTTAAGATAAAATTCCATGACCATAATTCATGAACAGTAGCCTCAAAGCATGCTACAAATTCAGCCTCTATAGTGGAAGTAGTAATAACAGACTGCTTCCCACTTTTCCAGGAAACTGCTCTTCCAGTTAGGAGAAACATGTAACCAAATATAGATTTCCTTAAGTCTACACATCCAGCATAATCTGAATCCGAGTAGCCTACTACTTCAACATAACTTGATCTTTTATAATTAAACATGTAATCTTTGGTGCCTTGTAAGTACCTAAGTACTTTCTTTCCAGCTTTCCAATGATCTATTCCAGGATTACTTTGATATCGGCCTAATATTCCAACTACGAAATTGATGTCTGGCTGAGTACATTTTTGTGCATAAATCAGGCTTCCAACCAGTGATGCACAGGGAATTGATTCCATCACTTTTCGCTCCAAATCATTCTTTGAACATTGCAATTCATTGAACTTGTCCCTTTTTTGAATTGGAACTATTTCTGTTGAGCAATTTTTCATTTTAAATCTCTCTAATACTTTATCGATATAGCCTTTCTGAGACAATCCTAACAATCCTTGTGATCTATCACGAAATATCTCTATTCCTATCACATAGGATGTCTCATTCATATCTTTCATTTCAAAAGTTTCAAAAGGAAATTTCTTTACATTATGTAACAAACTTATGTCATTAGCAACCAAAAGAATATCATTGACATAAAGGACTAATAAAATGAACATGCTCCCACTAACATTCATATAGATACATCGATCAACGGTGTTCTCTACAAAACCGTATGATGTAATGGTATTATTGAACTTAATATACCATTGTTGGGAGGCTTGTTTTAATCCATATATCGATTTCCTTGATTTACTCACCAAATTTTCTTGACCGGTGATGGTGAAACCTTCAGGTTGGTCCATATCACTTCCTCTTCCAAGTCACCATTCAGAAAGGTAGTCTTTACATCCATTTGGTGGAGCTCTAGAACATTATGAGTCACCAAAGCCATAACGATTCTTAAGGATTCTTTCTTAGAAATTGGAGAGAAAGTCTCCTTGTAGTTAACACCATCCATTTGAGTGAAACCTTTGGCAACAAGTCTGACCTTATACCTTTCGATGTTACCTTTCGAGTTTTGCTTGGTCTTGAAGACCCACTTACAACTAACTCGTTTTGATCCTTCACATAACTCTACTAGTTCCCAGACTTGGTTTATATCCATTGATTTCATCTCTTCCTTCATGACATTGAACCACTTTTCAGAATCATTACATTCCATGGCTTGTTTAAATGAGACTAGATCTTTATTAATGCTCAATTCCAATTCATGCTCAAGTGAGTAAACCACATAATCATTCGAAACAGCTAGTCTTTTCTATCTTATAGACCTCTGTAATGCCATTTTATGTGGTATTACCTGTTCATTTGCAAATTGAACATTGTCACTTTTTTCATCTCTTATATGTTCACTTTGCGTGTTTCGAGTATCAATTTGTTGTCCTTGCATGTCACATGATTGTGATACAACAAAAAGAACAACTTGAGTAGAAACACTGGGTGTGGGGATAGGTATGTGAGTAGGAGTACTTAATGTGGATCTTTCATTTTGTAATTCTTTAATATCCACCTTTCGTGATTCCCCACTCCCACTGAACTGGCCATTTTCAATGAACCGAGCATTACCAGACTCAACTATTCTAGTACTATAGTTAGGGCAATAAAACCTATAGCCTTTGGACTTTTCAGGATAGCCAATGAAGTAACTATTAATGGTTCTCACATCAAGCTTTCCTTCATGTGGATTATATATCCTTACTTCTACTGGACAACCCTAAACATGAAGGTGTCTCAAACTGGGTTTCCTTCCTATCCATAACTCATAAGGAGTTTTAGGGATAACCTTACTAGGAACCTTATTCAACAAATATGCATCAGTCTTTAAGGCATGCATCCATAAGGATAAGGGTACAGTACTGTAATTCAACATGCTCCTAACCGTATCCATAAGTGTGTGATTCTGCCTTTCTGCTACACCATTTTGTTGTGGTGTACCTGGCATTGTATACCGTGCATATATGCCTCAATTTTCAAGAAGTTTTGCAAATGGACCAAGACATTGTTCACTTTCATTAAATTTTCCATAATATTCACCACCCCTACTTGACTTATCAAACGGGCCACAAATATTAGTGTGTATCAACTCTAAAGACTTATTGCTTCTCATAGCTGGGTTCTTTGATGTATGTCTTGTTTGTTTCCTTTTTATACAATCAACACATACATCCCAATCAGTAAAATCCAATTGAGGCAAAACATCACTTTTGACCAACCTCAATATCCTTTCTTTGGATATATGACCCAATCTTTGATGCCATAAGAAAGCAGAACTTTCATCATGCACATTATGTTTATTACCTATACTATGCTTAACAAGAAATATGGAATCAGCATACATAGCATCAAGATTAAAATGGTATAAATCATCAATCAAAGTACCAGATCCATAATAGTACGAATGTCTATACAATGAAAATGCACCGTTTCCAATCTTAAGGTTAAATCCTTCTTCATCCAACTTTGCAACAGAAACTAAATTTCTAGCACATTTAGGAACATAGAGACACTTTTCTAGATCTAGACGACACTTGGTGTCCAAGATCAAT
Source organism: Ceriops decandra (assembly GCA_020615895.1). NCBI lineage: Eukaryota > Viridiplantae > Streptophyta > Magnoliopsida > Malpighiales > Rhizophoraceae > Ceriops > Ceriops decandra. The sequence goes on from JAHLGO010000140.1 coordinate 5,811,975, forward strand.
CTGTACGTCGTAATTCCTTCTATTCGTGCTTTCATTATGCTTCCCATATAGAGGAACTTTTCAGTTCCTGTTATGGGTTGGATTGAAAGGAATCCCTGCATAATATATGACACATAAATAGTAGCTCCATAATCTAACCACCAAGTATTATTGGGCACTTCAATTATGTTTGATTCAAAACATACTGATATACAGTATGTACCTTTCTTTTCAAACCAAGCCTTTCTTTTTGGGCAATCATTCTTGAAGTGACCCATCCTTTTGCAGCAGAAGCATTTATGATCCTTTAGATCTGACCTTTAGTGACTTTTATAGAGGATTTATCCTTCTTTTTGTTTTCTTATGTGGTTTAGACTTGCTACTACTAGCATCATTACGAACGATGATGTGAATGGAGTGATCCTTTATCTTCTTTAATCTCCCTTCCTCCTAAACTATCATGACCTTAATTTCCTGAAAGTTCCATTTCTCTTTAATAGTGTTATAATTCACTTAGAATTGGCCAAATTTAGGAGGCAATGAGTTGATAATGAATTAAACCAAAAATGAATCACTCACATCCATACCTATTGTTTTCAACCTTATAGCTAGATTAGTCATACTGGTCACATGATCATGAATGGGCTGTGACTAATCAAATTTCTTAGTCGTCAGCTCACTCATTAGGGTTCCTACGATGAATTTATCATTTATATTTGATTGAGAGTATTCTTCAATTCTCACTATAAATTTCCTTGCATTTTTTGTCTTAGGCATTGATGGCTTTACATTTTCAGCTATCGTCATTAGCATCAAATTCAAACTCAGCCTATTAGACTGTACCCAAGCCTTATGACGAGACTTATCGGATTCTGTACTGGTCCCCGTAATGGCTACTGGCTTTTCATCTGAAATGACTGCTAAGTCCAAGCCCAAAACACCTAAATGAAACTGAATATGCTCAGACCATTCTGCATAGTTCAGCCCATTGAATTTGATCATTGAATTGTCTAAGGCGAATATATTACTGAAAGTTGCAAACATAATCCAAATTTATATGTTAATGTTTTGAGAAACTCTAATGGATTCAGATACATTACAAAAAAACTTTAAACATGCATTTAAATTCACCTTTGGGTGATCCTCAAATACATAACTTTAATCAATAATGATGCTAATTTAAATATACTTCGAAAATTTCTTCTCCACCATTGGTCGAGGACCCGCAGCACGACTATACTGTAAGCAGCACACCCGCGTGCTGCTTCCGACCGAGCGACCCACAATGGTAGCATTACTGTACCGCGGGCGTTGCCCGCGCGCTGCCTCTAGCCAAGGTACCTGTAGTGCCAACACCACAACACTGCAGGCATCACCCCTATGCTTCCTCTGGACAAGGGATCCACGACAGTAGCACCACCATACTGTAGTCGTCAACCACGTGCTGCCTCCAACAAGGCGACCCATTATGGCAGCACCACTGTACTGCGGGCGTCGCCGGCGTGCTGCCTCCGGTTGAGCAACCCGTGGTGGCAACACCACCATACTGCGGGCATCGCCCATGTGTTGCCCCAGGGTTATCTCTAATGGGTCAACGGAGCCCCGTGCTGTCGAGTCCAAACTCGACGGTGGTCTCCTCTTTCATGGTTTCTCCTCTCTTCCCTTACGGATGGTGTGTTGTCTTCTCTCTTACATGAGCCACAAGGTTTTCTCTAGCCATCACACCTCTTTGTCGTATGTTCTCCCTTGCCGTCCAGCCTTACTTTGGTCGTTCTCCTCCTTGCTTGGCCATCCACCCCTTTGTCGTTGGTTGTGTTTGGTCGTGTAGATTGGTTTAGACGTTTACCTTGTTTGGCCGTATAGGTTGGTTTGGATGTTCACTTTTGGCTGTGTAGATTGGTTTGGACATTCACCTTTGGTTGGCCGGTTGTCTCCCTTTGGCAGTCCCTTTGTGTTTTACCATCCAAGTCTTGCTGTCCAGCCATTCCTCCCTTGTTTTCTCTCTTTAGCCAATCACCCTTTGTGTTTTGTCGTTCAACACCTTCTGATTTGTGATTTGCTGTTCACCATTGGTTGCTGTCCAGCCGCGTCTTTTCCTTTGCAAGTAGTGGTTTGCCATTTGCTCCCTTGTGTTTGCCGAGTGGTTTGCTTTGGACGTCTTTTTGTTTGGCCAGCTCCTTCCTCATATTTTCTCTCTTTGGTTGGCTGGTTGTCTAGGTTTGCTGTCCGTTTTGCTTAATTGCAGACTTGTCTTCATTTGTTGTCTTCCAATGGCCTTTATATGCTCCTCTATGAAACCCTAATAGGGCTTACTTGTGGCAAATTTATTGTCTTGCCCTTCCATGTGGCTTTTACGTTCTTGCCCCTTTTACCTTCTTGTCCTTCCATGTGGCTTTACTTTCTTGCACAGTTAAACCTAATTGACAACAATTACAACCCATACAAGGAGGTGGGAACAACAAGATTAAATCAAATTTGTTTTCTTTGATTAAAAGTAGTAAATAAAGATTGTGACTTACAAGTAGAAAACTAAATTTGTCAATTTCTATGGCAATAAATTTTAGTTTTTCTTACAAGTATTGAATGGTCTAATTTTCAAATAATGAGACTGTTTTTTTATTTCTAGTTAGTGAGCTTCCTCCTTTGGTTTCAAAGACTCATTTACACAAATTGATCTTTCAATTAGCTTTTTTGTCTACATCAACCACCATATTTAGTTTAACACACATGTCTATACACAATTGGTATTTTGAATCCATTAAATTCTATCAAATAAAGAACTCATTGATCTTAATTAACTTTTCTTACAAGTATTAAAAGGTTCAATTCATGGATAATGGGAATATTTACTTATTTCTAGACAATAAGGCTCCTTCATTAGTTGTAAGGACTTAATTATGCAAAATAATCTCACAATTAATTTTTTAGTCTCTTTCAAGCATTATATTCACTCTAACAAGTATATCTATAAATCATTAATGTCATGAATCCATTGAATTTCATCAAACAAAAGAGATATTTGATCTTGATTAGTTTTTCTTACTTAAGTATTAAATTGTTTAATTCTTGAATGATTAGATTGTCTCTTCACTTCTAAGTGACAAGACTTCTCCTTGGTTTCAAAGACTCATTCATACAAAATAATCTTGAAATTAGGTTTTGTGCCTTTACCTAATGTAATATTCATTGTAATATGAATGTTTACACCATTAGTACTTTGAACCCATTAAATTTTATCAAAGAAAGAAGTCATTGATCATAATTAGCTTTGTTTAAAAGAATTGAATAGTTCAGTTCCAAAATAATGAGACTTTCCCTTTATTTCTTCCTACCAAGGGTCCTTTTATGGTTGTAAGGACTCATTTACATAAGTTGATCTTGAAACTAATTTTTGTGTCTACACCAATTACTATTTTCAGTGCAACAAGCATATCTATATGCCATTGGTACTTTGAATCTATTAAATAATATCAAACAAATAAGTCATTAATCTTACTTAGCTTTATATGTGAGTACTGAACAATTCAATTCCTGAACAATGAGACCCTTTATTCATTTCTTTTTATCAAGGCTCTTTTTTTTTTTAGTTATAAAGACTCATTATATAAAATTATCTTAAAATTAACTTTTGTGTCTACAAGAACCACTATATTCATTACTACAAGCATGTCTATAGATCATCATATCTTGAATCCATTGAATTCCTTTAAATAAAGGAATTATTGATATTAACTTGCTTTTCTTACAAGCATTAAATGGTTTAATTCTTGAATAAAGAGATTATCACTTTATTTCTAGCTAATAAGGCTCCTATTTTAATTTTAAGGACTTATTTACACAAAATGATCTTGAAATTAACCTTTGTGTCCACCAAATATTATATTTATTACAATAAGAACATCTACACCATTAGTACTTTGAATTTATTAAATTCCATGAAAAGAAAAAAGGAAGTCATTAATCTTTATTAGTTTTTATTACAAGAATTGAATAATTTAAGTCCTAAATAATGAGATTGTTCCTTTATCTCTTTTTATCAAAGGTCCTTCTTTTGTTGCAAGGACCCATTTATACAAATTGATTTTGAAATTAATTTTTGTATTTACACTAGTCATTATATTAAGTATGTCTGCATTATTAGTACTTTAAAGCTATTAAATTCCATTAAACGAGTTATTGATTATGATTAAATCAAAGCTCATTTTTTGGTTGTAAGGACTTATTTACACAAAATGATCTTATAATTAGCTTTTATAATGATAGTAAGAAATAAAGAGAGGGCCTTATTATTTAGGAATTGAATCATTCAATACTTGCATGTAAATCTAATCAAGATCAATAACTTTTTTATTTGATACAACAACCATTATATTATTTGCTACAAATGTGGCAAAGTAAGGCATTATTCTAACAAATGCCAAACAAAGAAAAAAAATCTAAGAATTATCAATTGTTAAAGGTCTTAAATGATCATTATTACACATCTTCTTATCAGATAATGATATTGATAAAAAGGATATAGAGATTGGGTAATAAACAAAGAAAGTTCAGTTAACTCTGATTTTGATTAAAAGACAACTTGTAATGTGACTATTATAAGGATTCATGTAAAAGGCAAGAATTATTAGTTCTAACTAAAGAAGATGATATAATATTAGATCTTATAAACAAAATTCAAGATCCAAATGATAAAAAGGAATGTTGAGAAAGATAATTGCATGACTAAAAATGAAAAATAGTTAAGTTAGCTATTCTTAAAGAGGGTTACAATTTAGAAAAAGTTATTCAAAGATTGAATAACTATACAAGAAGTAAAAATATAAGTTAAAGAGCTTAAAAGAGAACTAAGAAATTTGACAGAAAGAATTATTATCCTTGAAGATTTGTCTATTGGGAAAGCAATTCCGCTATAAACTTCCTTAAAGGAAGAAGAAATAGAAAATTTTTAATTTGTTAACTTGATTGATAAGGTTATTACTTGTATATTCCCTATAATGGCCCTTATTAATTTGAAAGCAAATATAAATTATATTAATAAAGGATTAGTACCTTTTAAATATTTTTAAAAAAATAATTGAAGTGTTAAACATTACAGATAAAAAAAAAAAAAGCTTGGTATAAAATACAAGCTATTTAAGGTGGCCATTTGTAATGAAGTGATATGCTTGCACTTCATAATGGTTAAAAATTTATCTTAAGATGTAATTCTTGGGACTCTTGTTTTGCATATATTATACCCTATCCAAAAGAATATTTGAAGAAGAATATATGTAGAAATTAGTGGGAAAATTATTAGTTTCAAATTTATAATAACACCTTAATATTAAAAAATTCATTTAATTCAAAAAAAAAAGATTAAAAGAAAAGAAATATTTTTAAATTCCTTAAATAGGAAAGTTATTTATAAGTATTTAATAGAAAAACATTAAGTCTCCTATTATCCTAAAAAGAATATAGGATTTACAAAAGGAAGTAACATTAATAATATGCATTGAAATCTTATAATTTTTTATGAAAATGTAATGAAATTTGAGTAAGGATTTCTAATATTAGTAATTAATTACAAAACTTTTAATGAGGTTTTGAGATGAAATAGATATCCAAAAATATTTACTAAATGAGTTTTATGAAGTTAACATATTTTCAAAGTTTGATATGAAATTTGGTTATTGGTAGATCTAGGTATGTGAAGAAGATAAATATAAAACAACATTTATAATACCATTTGGGTATTATAAATAGAATGTAATGCTATTTAGTTTAAAAAATGCTTTTTCAAAGTTTTAAAAATTATGAATGAAATCTTTAATACTTATTTAGCATTTATTACTATTTATATTGATGACGTGTTAGTATTTTTTAACACAATCAAACAACACTTTAAGCATATGCTTATCTCTTATAAAGAAAATAGGTATAATTGCTTTGACAAAAACGATGAGGTTATTTTAAACTAAGACACAATTTTTTAGTCACTGTTGTTCCCACAGTTTTGTATGGGTTGTAATTGTTGTCAACTAGATTTAAATGTGCAAGTAATTTGAATCTATATGGAGGGGTAAGAAAGTAAATCACAACATAGTAAGCCCTCCTAGGGTTTTTATGAAAGAGAGTATATAAACCAAGACCTTGGAAAACATAAGGGAAGTGGACAACAAAACACTAGAACTCTCGGCAAAACAAGTGCAAATGACAAAAAACACAACTTTGCAAGAGAGAAAACCCTGCACGACAACACACACCACCGGTTGAAAAGAGAGAAAACCTTAAACAACAAAACCTAACTTTAGAAGAGAGAAAACAAGTGAACACAGCCAAATATGTGTGGATGGCAAAGAGGTGAATGACCAAATAGATGTGGATGGCGAAAAGGGTACACGCACAATAACCTACACGGAAAAAGGGTGTGAACGACAAAATCCTATTCGGCCAACCAAGTGAGCACGACAAAACAAACCATCGGGTGAAAGAGAGAAAACCCTACACGACCAAACAAGAGTGGACGACAAAACAAGGGCACACCAATGGTAAGAGAGACCTTGGTGAGACAAAACCCTACAACAAGAGAGAAATCATCAACTAGATAGCAAGGAGACAACACGACAAAGAGACCTTGGATGGCAAGGAAGACCTTGGCCAGTTGAAGTAAAACTGTGTGACCAACAGTAAGAGAGAGGACACCACCGGCTAGAAGGAAACTGTGTGACTCACGGTAAGAGAAAAGACCGCCCACCATTGGTGAGAGGAGATGGCACATCATCCGTAAGGGAAGAGAAGAGAAACCGTGGAAGAGAAGACCACCGAGAGAGCAAACCAAGCATCTCGAAGGTGTGAAATGGACGAAAGCATCCCGAAGGTGTGAAACGTGTGACCAAAACAGCAAACCCCCTGGAAAGTGTGTGAAGGTGAAAGCAAACCTGTGAGGCATGAAATGAACAGGGGAATGTAGCAAAACCATGAAGCAGATAGGTGCGTGAAGCGTGAAACTAGTAAAGCGGGCAAACTAAAAACGTGCATGAGCCGTGAGACTAGCAAAGCGTACAAACTAGAAATGTGTGTGAGACATGAAACACCAAACCAGAAACATAAGGCAAGTCGTGAGACAGTGAGATCATGAGATCAAGAGACGGGTGAGACTGTGAGACGGTAAAAGTAGGAGTTGTGTGAAACAACTTAGAGAAAGAATTCAGCGAAGCATTAGAAAGAACTCAACATATTTCCATATTTCTTCAAGAGAGGTCAGAGAGTGTTATGGTGAACTTCTAGGCGGTAGTGAAGTAGCCTATTCAATTCAACAGGGGCAAGACAAGTTAGAAGAAGAGTAGACACAGTAAGTGACACTATTTGTATTATACTTGCTTTGTATTTACATTAGTGAAAGGAGTAGAGGATTAAGACATCCATTGTAACTACATTGCAAACATAGGGAGTACCACACTGGTATTCTCAACTTTAATGGATTATCTAGATAGAGGAAGAATCCTTAACACTTTGGATGTAGGTCACATTGACAGAACCATGTAAATCTCTTATGTCCTTACTTTGAATTTATGTTCTGTATTTTGAATTAAGTTGTGAATGCAACTATAGTATCATCGAACCCATAACCTAAAGAAGACCTAATCAAGAACATTTAATCTATGTAATAGGTATGGTGTCTGAAAGGTGACTTTAGGGACTATTGTGATTAGTAGGTAACAATAAAACTACCTTAGTCGAATTTAAGAAAGAGTTCGCTTTTGAGAAAAGTTTGAAGTTGTTCACATACCTAATTATTGATGAGAGCTAAAGTATTAAATAAGTAGAATACTTTGGCTTAAATTATTAGAGTGTGTTTTTAAGGAGTGTGATACTAATTCACCCCCCCTCTCAGTATCACAGAATAGTAAATCTTAGGGTGAAGTTGGAAACTTCAATTGGTATCAGAGCACAGGTTCATCAGTTTAAAGCTTAACAACTTGTACTAGTTTGAAGGGTTTCAGAAGTTTTAACTTGTTCAGCATACTGAGAAATGGATGTTGGTACCAGCACTAGCACTACTTATAGTAAGAAGGTTCCAATCTTCAACGGAACCAACTACCATATGTGAAGAGTAAGAATACAAGTGGTATTTGAAATCATGGGCATGAACATGGTCAAATCCATACATGAGGGTTTTGTGGCCCCAAAAGAAGGTAAAGATCTAACCCCAGAGGAATTAAGGCAGTTTGAGATAAATGGGAAGGCCTCAAATGTCATCATTTCAGCATTGACAGATGCTGAGTATGCTAAAGTTATGGACTGCAAATTTGCTAAGGAGATATGGGATAAACTGTAGAAAGTCTATGAAGGTGATGGCAGAATGAAGGAGGCCAAGCTTCAAGTGTTCAAGGAAAGATATGAATATCTTAGAATACAAAAAAATGAGAAAGTCTAAGAGTTCTTCACTAGGGTTATTGATGCTATAAATGATCTTAGAAGTCATGGGTGGAACAAGAAAGACTCATCTATTGTGAAGAAAATTCTGAGAATTCTGCCTGAGAGGTTTGCATCAAAGGTGGTAGCCATAGAGGAGAGTAGAGATCTCAATTCTATGTCTTTGAATGATCTTCGATGCAATCTCATTGCATATGAGATGAGACTTAAGTCAATTGAAAGCTCCTCAACGTCAAAGCTATCAAAAGAGGTAGCTTTGAAAGCTATGAGACACTTAAAGATAACAGAAGAGGAAGAATCATCCAGTGAGGATGATGATGATGATAAGGAAGAAAGTGAAGATAAAGTGTTGGCTTACTTCACAAGGAAATTCAAAAAGGGGTCTAAAAATGGAAAAGGACAGTTGTCCTTGAGATGTTATTGTTATGGGCAAACTAGACACTTTGCATCTCAGTGCAAAGTAAAACTTGATGATGAAGATAAGGATGGTGATGATAAGCAGAATTCAAAATGGAGAAGACCATCATTCAAATCAAAGAAGTCCAATAAGAAGACTGCTAACCCACAGAAGAAGAAGAGAGGCTCATTCAAGAGTTATGTGAGTTAGACAAAAAAAGTTGATGAGGAGGAAGATGAAGACTCATCAGATGAGCATGCCTTTATGGCATCAGCTCAAGGTGGTAGTTCAACCTCTGAAGAGGAAGAGGAGGTTGATGAAGAAAAACCAGATCTTAAAGCTGAGTTGGAAGCAGCTTTAAAGGAGATAATCAGAAGGGGCAGAACCATAAGAAGGTTGAAGGCTCACATAAAACAAGTTAAAGCAAAGTCTAAGGAAGCAAAAAGTCAGAAAGATGAAATAAGGGCTAAACATATTGGCTTGAAGAGAAGATTTGAAGAACAGATCAAAATATATGAAGAACTTAAAGGACTTTAAAAATTGAAGGAATGGAGAAAGAGTTGCTGAGACTATAGCAACAACTTAAAAGAAGTGAAGAGAACTTGCAGAAGCTTGAAATGATAGGAGAAACAAGTTTTGCAAGAGAAAAGAAAAATGAAGAGAAAGTGTAGCAATCTAAGGTTGCATTACATAAAGATAATAAGAATATGCCATATAAGTTGAAAGAGAAGGTTGTGACTCAGGAGAAGATAGCTAAGAATAAAGAAGATTTGAAGAAATAACCTAGGGTTACAAACAAAAATGAAGAAAAGAAAGTCAGCTAGCAAAAGCCTATAGCTGAACCAAAGAAGAAAAGAAGGTGATTAAAATGAAAGTCACACAAGCAAAAAAGCCAACTACTTTTCCTACACAGCAAGTAATGAACAAAAGAAAACAAGCTATGAGTAGACCTAAGAAGAGGCAGTTTTAAGGTCATTATCTTTATTGCGGAGTTTAAGGTCATAAGGTAAGTAACTGCTGGTGGAGAAGGTTAGTATACTTCTCCAACTTGAGAAGATTTAATGCTGCATACAGGGGGAGACAGTACAGAATTTAGAAGAGAACACCTGTTGTAAGTTCTTGCACATACTATAAAAGGCAAGGACACAGTGACAAGGATTGTTGGTGGAAGCTCAATCCAGTGGTTTCAAAGAACAAGTTTGTTATATTGGCAGAATTGGAACAGTGTGAAAGGTGCGGGCAGGATGGCCATAATGCCAAGAGATGCATGACACTTCTCCTTGAGCAAGAGAAGGCATTTGATGGCACAGTAAAAACAATTGGTGCAGTCAAAGTTGAGGAAAAGGAGAAAGTTATCTTCCAGCCAGTTCAAAAAAAGGAATATAAAGCTAAAAGGGAGATGACTAACATAGCTAAAATTGCACTTAAGGTTGACTACAAGGATAAGCAATGGATCCTTGATAGTGGATGCACTTCACACATGACAGGAGACAAGAGTAAATTATCAAAGCTAAACAAGCCAAGAGAAGGCAGAGTCAAGTTTAGCAATGATGATTCACTGAACATCAATGGTTAGAGATCAGTAAATATTGGAAAAGGAAAGCTGAAAGATGTTCTGCATGTTGAAGGACTCAGATATAATCTCGGCATCTGTCAGCCAACTATACAATGAAGACCATAAAGTGATATTTACAAAAACAGGTTGCCAAGTAAAGAGTAAAGAAGGCAATATTGTTGCAGCCAGGAAGAGAACATCTGGAAATTTATATGTGATTGATGAGGATAAGACAAACAGCTATTTACTTACAAAAGAAGAAGAAAATCAACTATGACATAGGAGGTTGGGACACGTAACACAGAAGAACATAAGGAAGTTGACCATTACTCATACAATTAAAGACATTCCCAACCTCAAGAGAGAGAGAGAGAGAGAGAGAGAGTGAGAGAGTATGTTTGCTCAGCATGCTTTAAAGGAAAACATGCTAGAAAGCAGTGTAAGACTAAAGAGTTCAGTTCTGAAGCAATGCTTGACATTGTACATACTGATTTGTGTGGGCCGATGAGAACAAAAGGTTTGAATGGTGAGAGGTACTTCATCTTGTTTGTTGATGATTATTCTAGAAGGACCTACATCATGCACTTCAAACACAAGTCAAAAGTTTTGAATTACTTGAAGAGATACAAAAGACTAGCTGAAAATGAGAGTGGAAAGAAGATCAAAGTATTGAGGTTAGATCAAGGCATTGAATTCACATATAAAGCTTTTAAAGATTACCTTGAGAAGCATGGAATTCATCACCAAATGGTAGCAGCAAGAACACCTCAACAGAATGGGGTGGTAGAGAGGAAAAACAAAGTTGTGGTTAAAATGGCAAGAACTCTACTGCTGGAATCTAAGATTTAAATAAGATTTTGGACAGAAGCAACATTTACAGCCATGCACCTGCTGAATAGAGTTTTACTAAGGCCCAATACTAATAAGACTCCATATGAGCTATGGAGTGCGAAGAAGAAAACAGCCAAGTATCTCAGAATCTTTGGTAGCCTATTTTTTGTGAAGAACAAGAAGAAAAACTTGGGAAATTTCAATGTTAGGTCTGATGAAGGCATCTTTGTGGGATACTCAATAAAGACAAAAGGTTATAGAGTTTTTCTGCATATGCTAGGAAAAGTTATCACATCCAGTGATATGAGAATATATGAGAATTGAAAAATAATGCATAATGGAGAAGCTGAGGATAATGAAGAAGATGACTTCAAGATAGATGAAGAATCAGACCAACCTGAAGAAAGGAACAAGAAGTAAGTTCAAACTCAGAGAAGAATGAGTCTGAAGATGAAGAAAGAGATCCTCTTATAACTAAGACTGTGCAAGAAAGAAAGACAAAGAAAACATGGAGCAGTGCTCATCAAGGAAATCAGATCATAGGTAACCCATCAGCAAGAGTTACAATAAGAAGAAGAATTATGGGAGTTATTGCTTCACTATCACAAGTTGAACCTAAATCTATTAAAGAAGTTATGCAAGATATAGCTTGGGTTAAAGCTATCAATGAGGAGCTGGATCAAATTAAGAATAATGATACATGGGAGCTGGTTCCAAGACCCACTAATAAGAATGTCATAGGAACAAAATGGGTGTTTAGGAATAAACACAATAAAGATGAAAAGGTGGTGAGGAACAAGGCCAGGTTAGTTTGCAAAGGCTACACTTAGATAGAAGGGGTAGATGTTGATGAAACTTTTGCACCAGTGACAAGGTCCTAGCTTTGGCAACATATAAGAGGTATAAAGTTTATCAGATGGATATAAAATCATCCTTTCTGAATGGGCTCCTGAAAGAAGAAGTGTATATTGAACAACCCAATGGAGTACAAATCAGTGAGGATAAGACTTATGTGTGCAAGCTGAAGAAAGCCTTGTATGGTCTTAAATAAGCCCCAAGAGCATGGTACAGTAAGATGGATGCGTATTTGAGAAGGTTGAACTTTAGAAGAGGAACAGTTGATAATAACCTATATATGTTCAACTCAAAGAAAGGCTAGCTGATAATCATAGTATATGTAGAAGACATCATCTTTGGAATGGATTACTCTAAGCTATGCCAAGATTTTGCACAAAAGATAAGTGAGGAATCTGAGATGTCATTAATTGGAGAAATGACTTACTTTCTTGGATTACAGATAAAACAATGTGAAAAAGGTATTTTTATTTCTCAGACAAAATATGTCAAAGAGATGTTGAAAAAGTTTGGCATGGAGGATAGGACGCCTATCAGTACTCCTATGACAGTGGGCTAGAAGTTAACAAAAGATCAGGATTGAAGGAGTACAAGCCTTACAAAATACAAGAAGATGATAAGGAGCCTTCTGTACCTTACAACATCAAGGTCTGATCTTATACAAGCTATGTGCAATGCCAGCAGATTCCAAGCTGATTCTAAAGAATTTTATATGTTGGAAGTGAAAGGAATCCTAAGATACCTTAAAGGGACATTGGAAATAGGTTTGTGGTATCCTATCACAGATTTTGTAAAACTACGAGCATACACTGATACAGATTGGGCAGGAAGTATAGATGATAAAAAATCAACCAACGCCTGCAGCTTCTACTTGGGTTCAAAGTGTATTGCATGGTTAAGTAGAAAGCAAAATAGTATTGCTTTGAGCATAGCTGAGGCTAAGTATATGGCTGCTTGTGTAGCATGTACTCAAGTGATATGGATGCAAAGACAATTGGTAGACTTGGGTGTTGAAGTGAAGTTACCAGTGAGAGTACTTTGTGATAATCAAAGTGCTATTGATCTTAACAAGAATCGATTCAACATTTAAGGAACAAGCATATTGACATTTACTATCACTTCATCAAAGATAAAGTGAAACAGGGTATAATTCAATTGGAGTATGTTGGCATTAAAGATCAAATTTTAGATATTCTAACTAAACCTCTATCCACAGAGTTGTTTGAAAAGCACAGAATGAATCTGTCTGTGCAAATGCCTTTTCAAGGTTCAAGTGAATCATCTCTACTTTGCGAGTTTTTTTGTAATTGGTTGGCAAAGTGGGAGAGAAGCAACAGTACAGGGGGAGCTGTTAAGAAAGGGGGAGTGCATATTTAGGGGGAGTTGTAATTGCTACATAATGGCATTTGTTATAAGTGTTGCCAATAATTATAGAGGGGGAGATTGTTATTCCCACAACCTTGTATGGGTTGTAATTGTTGTCAATTAGATTTAAGTGTGTAAGTAATTTGAAGCTACATGGAGGGGCAAGAAAGTAAATCACAATATAGTAAGCCATACTAAGGTTTTCATGGAAGAGAGTATCTAAACCAAGACCTTGGAAGACATAAGGGGAGTGGACGGAAAGACACTAGAACTCTTGGCAAAACAAGTGCAAATGGCAAAAAACACAACTTTGTAAGAGAGAAAACCCTACACGGCAACACACACCACCAGTTGAAAGAAAGAAGACCCTAAACGGTAAAACCTAACCTTGGAAAAGAGAAAACAACTGAACATGGCCAAATAGGTATAGATAGCAAAGAGGTGAATGGCCAAATAGGTATGGACGGCAAAGAGGGTACACGACCAAACAACCTACACAGAAAAAGGGTGTGAACGGCAAAACCCTATTCAGCCAACCAAGTGAGCATGGCAAAACATGCCACCAGCTGAAAGAGAGAAAACCCTACACAGCCAAACAAGAGTGGATGACAAAACAAGGGTACAAGGCCAAAGTACACCAACGGTAAGAGAGACCTTGGTGAGACAAAACCTTACAACAAGAGAGAAATCACTGGCTAGATAGCAAGGAGACAACGCGACAAAGAGACTTTGGATGGCAAGGGAGACCTTGGTCGATTAAAGGAAAACTGTATGACCAACGACAAAAGAGAGGACACCCTTGGCTGGAAGGAAACTGTGTGACTCATGGTAAGAGAAGAGATTGCACACCATTGGTGAGAGGAGATGACACACCATTCGTAAGGGAAGAGAAGAGAAAGCGTGGAATAGAAGACCACTAGGAGAGCAAACCGAGCATCCCAAAGGTGTTTAACGTTTAACCGAAACAACAAACCCCTAGAAAGTGTGTGAAGGTAAAAGCAAACCCGTAAGGCATGAAATGAATGGGGGAGTGCAGCCAAATCATAAAGCGGACGGGTGCGTGAAGCGTAAAACTAGCAAAGTGGGCAAACTAGAAATATGTGTGAGGCGTGAGACCAGCAAAGCATGCAAACCAGAAACGTGTGTGAGATGTGAAACACCAAACCAAAAATGTGAGGTAGGCTATGAGATAGTGAGACTGTGAGATCAAGAGACAAGTGAGACAATAAGACGGTGAAAGCAGGAGTTGTGTGAAACAACTTAGAGAAAGAATTCGATGAAGCATTGGAAAAAACTCAATGTATTTCTAGATTTCTTCAAGAGAGGTTAGAGAGTGTTGTGGTGAACTTCTAGGTGGTAGTGAAGCAGCCTATTCAATTCAACAGGGGCAAGACAAGCTAGAAGAAGAGTAGACATAGTAAGTAACACTCTTTATATTATACTTGCTTTATATTTGCAATAGTGAAATAAGCAGAGGATTAAGACATCCATTGTAACTACATTATAGATATAGGGAGTACCACACTGGTATTCTCAAGTATAATGGCTTGTCTCGATAAAGGAAGAATCCTTACCGCTGTGGATGTATATCACATTGATGGAACCACATAAATCTCTTGTGCCCTTTCTTTGAATTTGCATTCTGTGTTTTGAATTAAGTTGTGAACGCAGCTAAAGTATCATTGAACCTATAACCTAAAGAAGACCTAATCAAGAACATCCAATTTGTTTAATAGACAAGGTGTCTGAAAGGTGACTTTGAGAATTATTGTGATTAGTAAGTAACAATAGGATCTGCCTTAGTCAAATCTGAGAAAGAGTTTGCTTTTGAGAAGAGTTTAAAGTTGTTCACATACCTGCGTATTAACAAAATCTAGAGTATTAAATAAGTATAATACTTTGGCTTAAATTATCAAAGTGTGTTTTTAAAGGGTGTGATACTGATTCACCCCCTTCTCAGTATCACAGACTAGTAGATCCTAAAGTGAAGTTGGAAACTTCAGTCACCTTATAAAAAATAGAAAAATAATTCCTATAGATAAGGCAATCAAGTTTACTTCTAAATTCTTGATGAAATTAAGAACAAACAATAATTGTAAAAGATTTTAAGAAGTTTGAATTATATTCCAAACTTTTACAAAAGATCTAGCCTATCATGCTAAACTACTATTTAAAAGATTGAAGAAACATCCATTAGAATGGATTGAAGCTTATACATAAGTAGTACAAATGATAAAAATGAAAGTTAAAGAAATCCCTTGCATTTAAGATTGTTGAAACAAATGCATTAAATAAAGGGTATAAAGGAATTCTTAAATAAAGAATTTATGGTAAGGAAAGCTTGACACATTTCACCTCTAGAATATGGCAATGAGCAATAGTTAATTATTCCACAATCAAAAAGGATATTCTCTCAATAGTATTTTATGTGCAAAAATTTGAAAGTAATTTAATAAATTAAAAATCTCTTATTAGAATTAATTGCAATGTTGCAAAAAAATTTTAACAAAAGATGTTAATACTTTAGCCTTAAAACAAATATTTGCCAAATGTGAGGGGATACTATTTATTTTTTATTTTGAGTAGCAAGAACACCTCAACAGTACGGGGTGATAGAGAGGAAGAATAAAGCTGTGGTTAAAATGGTGAAAACTCTACTGCTGAAGGCCAAGCTTGATACAATATTGTGGATAGAACCAACATTTATGGTAGTGCACCTACTGAACAGAGTAGTACTAAGGCCTAATACTGATAAGACTCCATATAAGCTATGAAATGGGAAGAAAACAACAGCCAAGTATCTCAGAGTCTTAGGCAGCCTATGTTTTTGTGAAGAATAAAAAGCAAAACTTGGGAAAACTCAACGCGAGGTCTGATGAAGGCATCTTTGTGGGATACTCAGCAAAGACAAAAGGTTACAAAGTTTTCCTGCATAAACTAGGTAAAGTGATCACATCCAGGGATGTGAGAATAGATGGAAACTAGAAAACAATGCATAATGGAGAAGTTGAGGACAATGAAGAAGATGACTTCAGGTAAATGAAGAATCAAACCAACCTGAAGAAAAAGAATAAGAAGTAAGATCAAACTCGGAGAAGAGTGAGTTTAAAGATAAAGAAAGAGATACTTTTGTAACTAAGACAATGCAAGAAAGAAAGCCAAAGAAAACGTGGATTAGTGCTCATCAAGAATATCAGATCATAGGTGACCCATTAGTAAGAGTTACAACAAGAAGAAGAATTGTGGGAGCTACTGCTTTACTCTCACAAGTTAAACACAAACCTGTTGAAGAGGCTACACAAGATCTAACTATACCTCTGTCCACAGAGCTATTTAAAAAGCACAGATTAAGTCTATATGTGCAAATGACTCCTCAAGCCTAAAGTTCAAGTGAATCCTCCATCTCTACTTTGCAAGGCTTTCAGATTTGTAATTGGTTGGCAAAGAGGAAGAGAAGCAAGAATGCAGAGGGAACTGTTAAAATAGGGGGAGTGCATATTTAGTGGGAGTTGAAACTATTGCATAATGGCTTTTGTTATGAGTGTTGCCAACAATTACAAAGGGGGAGATTGTTGTTCTCACAGCCTTGTATGGGTTGTAATTGTTGTCAACTAGATTTAAGTGTGCAAGAAAGTAAAGCCATATGGAAGGGCAAGAAAGTAAAAGTCACATGGAAAGGCAAGAAGGTAAAACCGTTGCATAAGCCCTATTAGGGTTTCATAGAAAAGAGTATATAATGGTCTTGGAAGACAAAGCTAGAGGGTATCGGCAATATTGAGCATTCAGCAAACCTTGACAACCGACCAACCAAAGAGAACACCAAAACGTACACGGAAGAACACCATCAGCAAGGGAGAAGAGAAAAAACCATCTAAAGGGAGTTGGCAATTAGGCAAAATGGACAAAAACCTAAAGCAAAAACATAGCCATCGTCGGAAATTGAACAAAACAAAGAACGGACAAATTAAGCAAATCAGAGTAAACCATGTGACAACAAGAGAGAGAAACTCGTGAGGATGGCACACCACCAGCACACTAGCGGTCGGCAAGGAGACAACACGACAAAAAGGTAGTAGAGAGAGAAACAGACAATTGAAAAACAAAAAAAAGGACAAAACGGTGGCAAAGGGGACGGTAGAACAAAGAGCGGGTGAAAATCTAACATGACCAAAGAGGAGAGTTGACGGTAAGATAAATCTAGTTGGATGGTGAGAGAGATCCAGCTGGACAAAGAGAAAGAAAACGTAGCCGACGAACGAAGAGAGAGAAAATGAAGCTGACGGATGAAGAGAGAGAAAACACAGCCAATGGATGAAAAGAGATATGCCATCGGAAGAGCAGACAACAGATCTGCGACGACATGAGACAAACAAACAAGACGAAAAGGAGAGAACTATGAAATGAATGAAGAGAGAGACACCACTAGAGACGGCCATTGGAAGGGAGAGAAAAGAGGTATACAACCAGAATAAAGGAGTTGACAGGAAGAAGAGTGACGACTACACGGGGCTAGACAACAGGACAAAGAAAAATAGACCACTGGTAGAAAAGGGAGAAAATTCGTGACGACCAAATAGATGAACAAAAAAGAGAAATTTGGCTGTAAGAGAGAGAAATCTTGTTAGACAGTGAGGGAGAAACGGACAGGTGAGTTGTGCAGTGTGAGACGTGAAACGAAAAACCAGAAACATGAGGCAAGCCATGAAACAGTGAGACCGTGAAACAAGAGACAAGTAAGACTGTAAGACGGTGAAAGTAGGAGCTGTATGAGACAACCTACAGAAGAAATTTGGCGAAGCATCAAAAAGAACTCAATGTATTTTTAGATTTCTTCAAGAGAGGTTAAAGAGCGTTGCGGTGAACTTCTAAGCAGTAGTAGAGTAGTCTTTCAATTCAATAGAGCCAAGATAAGCTAGAAGAAGGGTAGACACAATTAGTGTTACTCTTTGTATTGTACTTGCTTAGTAATTACAATAGTGAAAAGAGTAAAAAATTAAAGACATCCATTGTAACCTATATTCACAAGTATAGTGGATAGTCTCGGTAGAGGGAGAGTTCCTACCATCGTAGATGTACGTCACGTTGATGGAACCACGTAAATTTCGTGTGTCCTTGATTTGTTTTACGTTATGTGTTTTGAATTAAGTTATGAACGCAACTAAAGTATTAGCCAACCCATAACCTAACGAAGAGCTAAACAAGAACATCCATATTGTCTATTAGGCAAGGTGTCTAAAAGGTGACTTTGGAGACTATTGTGATTAATAGGTAGCAATAGATCTACCTTAGTCGAATTTGAGAAAGTTTTCACTTTTAAGAAGAGGTTGAAGTTATTCACTTACCTGCAAATTGTGAATTGTGGTAATACTGATTCACCCCCCCTCTCAATATCACAACCTAGTAAATCCTAGGGAAAAGTCAAGAACTTCAATTAGTTCAGAGCCAACTTCAAAGAGAAAACACAAGAGCATACAATGCAAAACCCTAAACGACAAAGGTGGGTGACCGGCCAAAAGAGTATACACGGTAGAACACATAGAAGGGTCGACCAAAAGAGAGACAACGTGAGGGAGGAGCTGGCCAAACACAAAGACGTCCAAAGCAAACCACTTGGCAAACACAAGGGAGCAAACGACAAACCACCACCTGCAAAAAAAGGAGACACGCCTGGATAGCAACCAAAGGTGAATGGCAAATCACAAATTAGAAGGTGCTAGACAGCAAAACACAAAGGGACAGCCAAAGAGGAAAACCGTTCAAAGAGAGGAAAACCATCCAAAGAGAGGAAAACCGTCCAAAGAGAGGAAAGCTAGCCAACAAATTTAAATACCATCTAAACATAAGAGAGAGCAGTGGCCAACCAAGAGTGGACAACCAAAGGAGTGAACGGCAAACAAGGTGGACGACCAAGTCAAGGTAAACAGTAATTAGGAGAGCATGACCACAACACACCAATGGCAAGTGAGACCTTGGTAAGTCAAAACCCTACAACAAGGGAGAGAAAACTAGCTGGATAGAAAGAGAGAACACACAGCAAATAGGTGTGATAGTTGGAAGGAAACCGTGTGACTCATGGTAAGAGGAGAGACAACACACCATTGGTGAAAGGAGATAGCACAACATTTGTAAGGGAAGAGAAGAGAAACTGTGAAAGAGGAGACCACCGGGAGAGCAAACCAATCTACCAGGAGGCGTGAAACGGACAAGGGCAAACCAAAAACATACGTGATGTGTGTGACTAGTGAGGCGTGCAAACCAGAAACATACATAAGGTGTGAAACCAGCAAAGCATGCAAACCAGAAATGTGCATAAGATATGAAACGCCAAACTAGAAACATGAGGTAGGCCGTGAGACGTGGAACAACAAACCAGAAACATGTGGCGAGCCGTAAGATAGTGAGATCGTGAAACCAAGAGATGGGTGAGACCGTAAGACAAAGAAAGTAGGAGTTGTGTGAGACAACATAGAGAAGAAATTCGGCAAAGCATTGAAAAGAACTCAACATATTTCCAGATTTCTTCAAGAGAGGTTAGAGAGCATTGTGGTGAACTTCTAAGCGGTAGTGCAGCAGCCTTTTCAATTCAATAGAGGCAAGACATGCTAGAAGAAGGGTAGACATAGTAAGTGACACTCTTTGTATTGTACTTGCTTAGTAATTGCAATAGTGAAAGGAGCAGAGGATTAAGACATCTATTGTAACTGGTATTCTCAAGTATAATGGATTGTCTCAGTAAAGGGAGAGTCCCTACCACCGTAGATGTACGTCACATTGATGGAATCACATAAATCTTGTGTGTCATTAATTTGATTTACGTTCTGTGTTTTGAATTGAGTTGTGAACGCGGCTAAAGTATCATCCAACCCATAACCTAAAAGAAGACTTAAACAAGAACATCCAAATTGTTTATTAAACAAAGTGTCTAAAAGGTAACTTTAGGAACTATTATGATTAGTAAGTAGCAATAGATCTGCTTTAGTCGAATCTAAGAAAGAGTTCACTTTTAAGAAGAGGTTGAAGTTGTTCACATATCTGTGAATTATGGTGATACTAATTCACCCCCCTCTTTCAGTATCACAAACTAGTAGATCCTAGGGAGAAGTCGAGAACTTCAATTAGTATCAAAGATAACTTCAGTCAATCAAATCTTGAAGTTGCTTCCTCAGTTCTACAAGTTCAGGAGGTGTCATACAATAAAAGGCCATGGCATGAGGCTTTACACCAAGTTCTAACTCAATGTGATAATCCACATCTCGCATAGGAGGAAGTTTCTTGGGCAACTTTGAAGGCATCACTTCCTTAAACTCATCAAGGACAACTTGAATGGGTTGCGGTAGCAAAGGAGTAGGTGATGTTATGTTTTCTTATCCTTTAGCTCCCTTATCGCGGCAACATAACTTTGATCCATCTTAAGACCCCATTTAAATTACTAGGCAGAAATCATTGATGCTCTAGACTTCTCCATGCTTTTTAAATGAATCACTTAAATCTTATGAATATCAAGAATAACAAGGGAATTTGATGTAGGAATGAGAAAGGTTAAAGCTTTGCAGAAGAAAGTAAGACCTAAAACCATTTTAAAATTGTTTATAGGAACAATGGTAAAGTCTAACTTATCGTGCCAATTGCCAATTTAGATGACTACTCTTTCCACTATGCCATGAATTGGCTTTACTTCGAAATTCATTGCCTTGATAGTGCTAACTCCTTTTGCAAGTTTAAGGCCTAGACATTTGGCTTCTCAGACATCCATGAAATTGTGTGTGGCTCTTATGTCTAGCATAGCATATATAACTTTACTTTCGATGGTCGTATCAACATATAATAAGCCTTTTTTCTTAAAGATAATTGGAGAGAAAAGCTTGTAAAGAGTACCAAGTGTTAGATAGATTCCAAACCAACTTGAGGCTCATCTTTAGGCCTTTCCTTGTCGAGTTCCACACAATGGCATTCATTGCCTTGCAATTAGGGCAATCCCTAATCTAATGTGGTTCATCATAAATAAAGCAAGGCTTCAGAGGTCTAGTAGCATCACACTTGCCTGATAGTTTTCCACAGTGGTGGTATTACGAATGTCATTGTATATGGTAGGCTTAGGAACTTTCAGATAGTGCACAGCGGTAGTGCTACTCGTAGTAGCAGTACTTGTCGAAAGTGGACTACTCGACTAGTTCCAAAAAATAGATAATTTATAATTGTTAGACAATTGCAAGTACATTTAATCCTCACCAAAGTATTTTGAACTAAGTGAATGATATGAGACTAAATTAATAGGAAGGAGTAGAAGGACCTCCATATTTTGTTGGCAAAGAGAGATGTAAAAGAAGGGATAAAAGAATGGTGCATTATGGAGTGGCGTGTGAGAGACAATCTCATGGATTTTGTTAGCCTATCTGACATGAAGATCCTATTAGGACTTTCTTTTACCTCCCTTTCCTTCAGTTTACGTACCTCGAATGGTATAGACGTTGGTATTGAAACAAATACTGTCAACTTCCAGTCCTGAAATGAAATTCTGGCAAGTCTTTAGCTATCCTATGATGGATTTAGTGAGAACTTATTGTATCATTTATGTGGATGGCATGTGAAATTGATGCGAGCTGTCACCTCAAATTTTGCTTCTTCGCTTGATTGATTTTACTAACTAAAGAATACATGGAGAATAATGTATGAATGTCACCATGTTCAGAACCATATTTCCCAGCTGTTGAATCATTTCAATGATAAACAAAATGCTGAATTCACTACTAACTACCATCATCAAGCAACAGCCCAGCTTGAGTCGGAGGTCAATTCCCGATATCACAGCTTCTGCAAACGTCCAAATTCCCAACGAGAGTAAGTAGGGACCCTTTGCAGGTGGGTCCAGGTAACTGTCTGCTAGTTGACTAGCAGCAAAGTACTTGCTCACCCTGGGCTCTTTAGCTCTGCCAAGACAGCTTGCAATTTTGCAGACATCTTCTACAAGAGCTATGGAGGCAATCAAGATCCTTCTGTCTGCTATCTAGTCAATAATGTAGCAACCGGCTAAGGTGCACTACCTGCATAGGAAATTCGGTAAGCTCGAAGGAGTTGTTGTCACTAGCTGATATGGAGAAAAAGCTTACTTGAATTTTGCTTCTTGGTACATGCAGACACACCTGAGCCTAAAGGTTCATTTGTCGCTTAAGCGAGCCAAAATTGGAGCATTAAAGGAGGGCGTAGTCACCGAGAAGACCAAATATCTAAATTCAGTCCAAGTTTCCATGGTCATGACTATGAATAAACCGAAAACAGGTCTCCCTAATGTATTCTAAGAACCGATGGGATTCTCAAGCGCTTCGGTTCAGGCCCTTGAGGCTGTCCAAACCCATGGTGAGGCAGCAGTTGATTGAAAGGCGTTGAAGAACTAAACAAACTATATCTTTCGAGGAATAGAAATGCAATCTAAATTTCACAATGCAGGTAGATTCCATAATGTAAATTATAACAAAGGAATAATTGCAACACCTGCACTTACTTATTACACTCAAATTTAAGAAAATTAGAAGTGCATTTTCAATGTTAATAATTTTCATGTCAGACAATTTATAAAACATAATGAATTAATATTATGTTTAAAATTTTTTAAAATTTGTAATTACTTTCTTAATTTTGTATTTAATTGTGATTTTTTAAGATATGTGGTCTATTTTAATTTTTATTTTTTTCTTAAAAAAGAACTCTTACTAATATTATATTTCATGAACATCTAGTATTTATGACATGTCTTTTAAAAAATTAAAAAATTATTAGGGTTTTTTTATATTGACAATTGTACACACAAAGTATTTTTAGAGGTTTTTTTTTAATCCTAATTTAATATTCTTTTAAGGAGAGCTGAGTAAATTTGATATTAAATATAATGAAGAAAAAGAAAGTAAAATTCACTTTAAAAAAGTTGATGTGAAATTCAATTTTAGAAACATAAAATTAAGTATGTATTATGCTAATTAAAAAAATAAAAATAAATAAATATATCAAAGCGTCCTAACTTAAGTACAATAAATTTTTAATAGAAACTTATAAAATATCTTTCCCTTTATACCTAAAAGCCTTTACTTATTGATGTTATTAATGAGAAAAAGTGAAAGAAAAAGGAATAGAATACATTATTTTAATCATACGCAGTTATTTATGGAAATTATTTATTTTTTAAAATAACAAATTATGTGATTATTTTTTTTACTTATCAATTTATAGTGCCATTAGATTAAAAATTCAATCATATATCTCAATATATATTTTTAATTTTATAAAATGATATATATATCATTTTTATTTTTTAAATTATTTTTTGTCTAATTTTTTTAAAATAGATAATTTATGTAATTAATATAAACCAAAATTGATTATTTGATATAGACATAATGCCATGCAAGCATTGCTTCATGTCCATTTCTCAGAATTTCATAATGTAGGTGAGTAATTTGACACTTAATAACAAATAAATTATTTATTCTAAAGAAAAAAGACAAAATGTATCACAATTTACATTACAAGCCAATAATATCTCAAAAAATTGTTTAAATTAGATCTATATTTTTAAAATCGAATCTAATCATTTGATTAGATTGATTAATAACTAATAAGATTGTTGTTTTAATTTGATTTTAAAAAATTAGATAATATTTAAATAGATGAAAATTAGTTAAATGTAGAAAATCAATCAAAATCAACAAAAAAACTTGAAAAAATTGGTTTAGTTTATTATTGGGTTGATTTTGGTATTAAAAAAAATTATAATTTAATATAAAGACTTTATTTAAATTATTATTAAATTTTAAATTTGCAATTGAATTATAAATATTATTTAAAATTTTAATCTGACTAATAATATTAAATGAATTAATATATACTCAAGTTTTCTATTATTTTTTATTAAAAAGAATTTAAATTTAATTATTTAAAATATTTTTAATTAGAATATATCATATATATTAATTATTATTTTATTTATTAATAATAATAAATAAGTAAATAATTTTTATTAAATATTAATTTTAGTATTTTGAATGCAATTAAATTAATTGAATCGATTAAATTTTAAATTTATATAATTTCACAGGATAATGGCAGAATATTGGTAAGGTCGTTAGCCATTAACTATAAACCTGGGAAGTACTTATCAGCTGAGTAGTTACAGTTGCGGGCATTTGCAGCAGCCAAAGAGGGAGAGAGCTGTAAAGGAAACGTCTTTACACCGTCGTCTAGGTGTTCCGCAGCAACTCGAGAGAGAGAGAGGGAGAGAGTGCAGAGATGACCTAGACATGTGGAAGGACGTTTCTGCGTATGTGAATACGTAATCAAATGCCCTGCCACTGCCCCCCGTCCCTGCGAACACGGCTAAACCGAAAAAACAAAAAAAAATTCAGCACTTGAGCCACTTGCTTATATTTCTTAAAAACAAACGGAAGAGAAGGATCCACTTCTTTGGACGGCGTTTGGGTTGGTGGGTCAATGGATCCTCCACTTCAGACCATCCTACCTCAATTTTCCTTGCTGTGTCAGTCTCACACAGGTCGGTGGGGTCAGTGCAATCCCTTTGTTCTTTCACCAAACTTACCTCTATGATAGGCAACTCTTAGTGGCCACTCCTCTTTTTTTCTTTTTTCGTCACAAAAATATTCTCTCTCTCTCTCTCTCTCTCTCTCTCTCTCTCTCTCTCAATTGGCTAGTAGAATAGAATAGTTTCTCTCTTGTTTCTTTCGCCTCTGTCTGTGTAAACAAAAAAAAATCTTTTTCTTCTCAATAAACAATAATATTACTATTATGTTATTAATTTTCAATTCCTAATAATAAAGATTCAAATCTCTAATATTAATTTTGAAATTTCTAATATTACAATAATAAATTCATCATATATCTCTTTTGTCTATAATCTTATAATCTCTTTTTAAAATTTTTTAAAAATTTATTACTTATTTTAAATAATTATTGTTGTATTTGTTTTTCTTAAATTTATTAATTTTATTTTTTTCTATTTATTTTTTCACTAATTATTCTCCCTTTTCACTTATTTTGAAGAAAAATCAAAATATATTTATTTACATAAAAAAATATAATGTATTCTCCCTTATTCACATCATATTTTATATTAAAAATTTTAATAAATTTTTAATTATATATAAAAATATAATGGATCAATATTATAATTTAAAATAAAAATAATAACAAATTATAACAAAAGAATAGTTACAATATTTCTTGCACTTGCTGACTACATTTAAATTCAAGAAAATTGGTGGTGCATTTCAATGCTGTTAATTTCTATGAGTATTTATAAGATACAATGAAATGATATTATGTTTAAATTTTTTTTAAATTTGTAATTATTTTCTTAATTTTTTATTTAATTGTATTTTTTTAAGATATTTGGTGTATTTTAATTTTTATTTTTTTCTTAAGAAAAAAACTCTGATAATATATCTTATGAACATTGACTATTCATGAAGTATTTTTTAAAAAATTGAAAAATTATTAAGGTTTTTTATATTGATAATTGTACTTACAAAATATTTTTAGAATTTTTTTAATTCTAATTTGATATTCTTTTAAAGAAAAATGTGTAAATTTGATATTAAATAAAATGAAGAAAAAATTCAGCAATACTAAAAAATTCAACCTTGAGCCACTTGCTTATATTTCTTAAAAACAAACGGGAGAGAAGGATCCACATCTTTGGACGGCGTTTGGGTTGGTGGGTGAATGGATCCTCCACTTACTTCAGACTGAAGAATGTATCCTATCTCAATTTTCTTTGCTTCTTTTTTCTTTTTTAAAACTGTAGTTTGCGCGTAATTTCACAGAAATAATAGTGGGTAAGCTGACGAAGACGTGGCCAAAGAAAAGTCATTGTCTTGCAGTCATTGTCTAGACTGAGTTGCAGTCAACGTTGACGGCCCCTTATATGTAAATAAAATGCCAAGTTGACAATAGCTGTTGAGGGAGGCTAACGGATCACATGGGTTCGCGAAAGAATGTAATCATTAAAAAATATTTTTATTTGTCATTTTGCAGAAATAATTGGTGGAAGCCGACAAGTTCTTGCACCAACATCAAGAAAAGTAAGCAGAAAAATAAAAATAGTAATTTGGGTAAGAAACTGGAGAAAAATAAAAGATGTGAAAGGTAATTTAAATATACTAGTAAATAGTTATTTTCTTCTAATGACAAATTTAAAATTTTAAAATT
>JAHLGO010000140.1:5838683-5878195 GCA_020615895.1 Ceriops decandra
TTAACTTGTAGGTAACCTAATAAGTGGCATTGATAATTGTTTAGTCAAGAATAAGGTCTTAAGAATAGGTTTTACAATATGTTAGCAATTACTTGTCTAGTATGTAAGGAAAATGATAAATTTATCTAGCAGAGCAAAAAAATGAAAATTTCTCTATTAAATCATTTTGTAATCTTTTGGATAGCTTGAAAAATGACTCTTTCAACGTAAAATCATGCATTTAGCAAATATCTTATAGACATACTTAACTAACAAAATCAACTAAAATTGGTTTATTTTTACAGTGCCATTGACCATCTAAATTAACAAGATAATGTATATGTAGGTGCTTTATACAACTTTTTGTTTTCATAAAAGTTAGTGAGAAACTTCATCACATCCTACTCAAATGATACTTGATGAAGATTAGAGTCATTTAAGGTTGGCAATTTATTACTATCATAATCTTCGAAGTCTTTCCATACTTCCTTCTTTGTGAAAGAATTTTCCAAAAATAAATAATTTGGCCTATCCACCTTGTGGAAAAAGCTTGCATTCATCTCCGTACTTAGTGTAACAAATACTACCAATAGGTTCTTAGACTTAGTAAAGATAGCTTACTTTACCTCCATTAGGTCAAAAATTGCTTTATCACCTAAGTCAATAGATACAATTGTATTTTTCCTTCTTCTGTTCAACATTTAGATGTGAAAGAACTTTGAATTCCTATCACTATCTCTCAACCATTAAATTTAAGATTTCTAACGTTACTCTTACTTGTCTTTTCTCATAACTGTTTAGTAGTTAGCTTTAGCTCTCTTTAACTTTGCTTACTCCACCTCTAATAATCATTGCATCTTTTGTTTCAATGTCAATTAATTAATATTTTGCGTTACTTAAAATTCTTTTGATGATTTGATCTCTCCTTCTTGCACCAAGATGTGAGAAAGTTCTTCATATCCTGCAATCTACACTTTCTAATATACCCTAGATGGTTGGGTATCATTCTCCTTAACCACATTGCCTTCACCTCCTTTTGCAACCCTTTATCATTTATCTAATGATTGAAATATTAAAATGGAATAGGACCCTAAACATAAGCTTGGGTCCCTAAGCAAACTCCTACATGAGTAGAGAAGGGACACAATACACCTCACTGTGTTAGATTTAGTACAATTTGCAGTTATTTAACTCCTACCAAAATCTATCAATTTGACTCATAGAGGGAACATCCCATGAATTGCTCTAAGTGTATCTATGCCCCTACATGAGGAGATTCACAAATTCCATATTATAGAAAAAATTGTTAAAGCTTTAGATTGCTTATTTATTGTTTGTTAACTTCACATTTTTTATTCTTTACCAATATCGTATTAAAATCACCTTCTATACACCACCACCCAAGAAATTTATTTTTTAATCTCTTTAGATCCTCTTAAAAGTCATATTGTTCCAAATGACAATTTGGTGCATACACATTAACCAACATGGCAATTTGACCTAATGGCACCAACCAACCAACCACCACCAAAAATTGACCTGTTGGTAACTTATACTACAATTGAAAACTCATCTTATCCTAATAGATGGCTAGTCATCCCCATGCCCATTGCCCTCACAAAGTCCATAGCAAGCACCTTACATTTTATTCCCACCTAGTGTAAAATAACCTCCACCAAGTTTTGTAATTTTGTTTCTTGGATAAACAAAATAGCCAATTTAATATGATAAACCCATTTAAACACCACTTTGTGCTTACTAGACTTTACTAGTCCTTTAACATTAATCGTACAAATTATCATAATTAATTAAGTAATCCTATATTTGACTTAAAGGCAATATGTTACTCTAAAACACTTGTTACCCTTACCAACTTTATCAACCTTTGAATTACCTCTTCGTTACTCATTTTTGCTATTGATTCAAGAGTCTTTCCTAACTCTAGTACTAAGGATGTTTCGCTTTGAATTATTGTATTACACACCCAAAAATGGTTGTTAAAGAGTTTCCCATTCTTAGATTAAATCTCCTTTATTGATGATAAACCATCTTGATCCCATTTTGGGATGGTCAATGATGAACTCTAGTGCACCTCCCTTTGCCCCCTTGTAGTTTGGGCTTAGTTGCCTTGCCCTTGTCATACATAAGAGACACCATTGATATGAGAAGAGCACTCTTTTTGTATTTTAATCCTTAAGTGCCTTATAACCATCAGTAGTTAGGTTCCATTCACCTTGAGAGCCTACCCTATCACCTCACTTCACCATACCTTGTTACACTCTAACCCTCATCTGATCAACCACACCTTGCCCTAACACCACTAAATAACTTTTTAAGCTCATTAAAACATCACTAATACCTTCATCTTTTCTAATTACCTCATTTAGGCTCTCTTAATAGGCTATGTAACCTTTACCTCTACGCCTATCATCTTAGAGCCCTTCATTTATGTCACTAGACTAGACATTGACAAGAATGGTGCACCCCTTAATGACCTATCCTTTGCACTATCGATACCGATGTAATTGCCATTTACTTAGTCATCAACACCTTTGAACATCGACCTTTTTATTGCCACTGTGGGCCCAATTTGTCTACCACCCAATGTAATGTAGGCTAGTCTCATGGTATTTGACCCATTTTAATAACATACTAGGCTCTTATGCCTTAGTAATTCAAACTCATCATAGCCCATTGGGAGTCCCCTTAACTTTTCTTTATTAAGCTCATGAAAGATAGGCTCTTAGGTTTTAGGTCTCCTCTTCAAAGTTGAATCACCCCTTGCAAATACTTTCATAGCTTACTTGACATTTTGGCCCTGTGGGCTATATGTCAACACCATACCATTGGTTAGATTAAGTGAGCCTTTAACCTTAACTCGACTTAAGCAGGTATAGTCCCACTCTCACCCTTTATCTTAGCCTCTACTCCTAACCTCCACACTCTACTTGCCAAGCTTTTACCTCGCTACTAATTGTCAATTGTTGTTGGCAATTGATGTAGAACTATCTATTAACCCACTCCTTCCCTTAATTACCTAATTTCTATGAATGGTTTGCTACTTCAAGCCTAGCACGTACCTCTTCTTGTCTACCACCACTATTGATGTCAAGATGATAGTCTTTTCTCTTTTTGCCATTAAAATCATACACATGTCACTTTTGCTTTGATGCTTTGTCCATACTGAGATACATACCCTATGCTCAACCCAACCAAGACAAAAATCTCTCCAACATGCTTGTAAGGGAAGCCCTTTAATCATCAGCCAAACATGACCTTTGTAACAAACTACAAGACTAGCTATTAGAATAGTTAACGTTGCCAATTACCTCCCTAATCCAGCTCGTCAAGTGTGTCTTTTGTATAATTGAAGGTTAACATAATCTTTGAGCCTGCTCTAGCTATTACCCTAATTGGTTATCATGCTCCCTTCCTCACCTTCTTCCTTAAATACCCCATCAATTTGGTGTCATGTGTTGTTCTTGTAGCACTACAAAATAACTAGTCTATCTCCATTAATGTTGTGTTATAGGCTATTAAGGTCCATACCATGGCTTTTTAAAATCCTTTTATGGCCCTTAAATCCCTTACCACTAAAGCATTACCACTACATCCTTTCAATAATGTTGCCTAATAAGTCCTCTTTAACCTCACACTTGAGGTCCTTAAGCTTCTCATCCAAATGCTCATCATTCCTATCATACCCTAATGATACACCTCTTTATTTCTTTAATTGAGAATTTGGAAATTTTGCCATTTGTATGCCTAACCAATGACTTTATATCACTTCCTATTTAACCTATGTCTTATTGGTCCATTAACTTCACAAAGCCAAAGTTCCTCTAAACCTTGTTCACATTGCTTGGCACCATCACATCGATAATCTTTCCTCACTTCTAAAAAATTCTCCATAAGTCCTTATGATCAATGATCATTAGGAGATTGCTAATGTAGAGTCACATGACAATAACTATTCTGTTCACTAGCACTATTTAACAAAATAATGGATACCATTTGATGAAACAATATTTCCAACCATTACTTTTTTCATGGACAACATAATTTGTGTAGGATTGATAATTAAAATTAAAGTTTGTATCATAATAATAATAGGTGCCAAAGATGAACACCAAGTGGAAGCACCAATGACTAGAGGACAATAGCAAGTCACTAGAGTGGTGTGTCTTTGGAGAGGAAGGATAAATCATGGTCACTCATCTCCCTTGAACCCATTTATCATTGGTAATGAGGCCTAAAGTAGTTGGTCAAGTTGTAGCACATCATTAGAGAGCCAATGTTAGGGTTTAGGTGAATTGGAGCAAGTGATGTTGGGTTTAAATGAATTGAAGTGTTCGTGTGGCAGGATTTGCATATCATAATGAAGGCATTCATATATTTGAGTGAAGAATTAAAGCAAAGGAAGAAGAAGAAAAAAAAAAGAGGTAGAGAGAGAAAAAAGGGAAGAGATCAGAGAAAGAGAGAGAAAATAAGTTGGATATAATTCCAATATGCCTACAATACATAGACTAGTTTGTTTTATACATATAGATAAATGTTGTTCTTTTATTTTTGCTCCAAAACACACCACTTCACTTATTACTAATGGCATGCTAACGATGGTAACTAATGGCTTCTCCCAACAGTTATTACTTTCCCTTAGCCATTGATTTGACTACATCAAATGGTTCCTATGCTTCTTAGCCCAACGCCCTTTTTTTAATTCCTATTCAACCATTTAACTAAATTTGTTTTGCCAATGGTTCTCTATCTCGCCTTATCAAAAGTAGATATGACGTAAGTTGTTGTTGATGCCTCCCTATAAATCACTTCAGTAGTGAACATGAAAGACCGAATGGATGGTTAGTCCTAAAGGAAGTTATAGTTTTTATGCTACTTAACCTACCTTATTTAATTGCCATGAAAGGCTCATAATATTTAGCAACTAACTTAATATTCTCAAGTAAAGCTACTGAAATCTGTTTGTAGGATTGGAGTTTGAGAGATACCTAATCCATTACCTTAAATATTCTTTTGATTTTCTTCTAATTTGTATAATACTGCATTTTTTGTTGTACCTTAGCAAGCTATTCCTTTAATGGTCTGTTTAGCTTATGTCTTTCTTGTAACCAAGCTTCCACTACAACTACTTTACGGTTATTTAAAGGTCATTTTGATAAAAGAGGAGGTGCATACCCATAAAAAGCTTAGAATGGAAACATCTTTAAGGTTAAGTAGTAATTGCTGTTTTACTACTATTCAGCCAAGTGTAGACATTTGCGCCACTGAGAAGGCTTTTAAAAAGTCATGCAACACAAGTATGTTTCTAAACATTTATTAAGCCTTTTTGATTGACCATTAAATTCAAGGTGACAAGCTGTGTTGATGTTAAGAGTGGTGTTCAATAATTTGAAAAGCTCTTGCCAGAATAAGCTTAAAAAGATTTTATCCTTATCTAATACAATGGAATATGGCATTCCATATAGTTTAAAAACTTGCTCCATGAAATCCCTACCCACCTTAGAAGTTGTAAAAGGATGTTAGAGGGCAATAAAGTGACCATATTTAGTGAAACGGTCAACCACCACTAGGATAGTTTCCCTTTCTTTAGATTTTGGCACCCCTTTAATGAAATCCATATTGATGTCCCTTCATGCCTATTTTGGAATGGTTAAGGGTTATAATAATCTAAGGTATGACACATTCTTACCCTTGTACCTTTGACACACATCACACTTTAATATAAAATGAAGTATATCCCTTTTTAGTCTAAGCCAATAAAAATATTGCTTAAGCTTGTGATAAGTAGCATTAAGGCTTGAATGCTCTCCCTAAGTAAAAGTATAAAACTGAGATAACAATTGTTACCTTAAGTTGCTAGTAAAACCAATGTAGAATTTACCTTTATATCTTAATAGGCCATTATAGTAAGAGTATAAGGGTTTGGAATCAGGGGCTAGACTGACAAAAGGAATTAATCCTAAGGCTAATTGATTTGTTTAGTAACTTGTAACAATCTTAATCAACCACTAAGGAACTTATGCCATTATAACATAACATCTTACCTTACAAGTCTTCTTCCCTTTCTTACTGTATTCTTCCTTTCTAAACAATGCATCTGCCACTTTATTTTTAAATCCTTTCCTATATTGGATGGTATAATCTAATTGCAATAGTTTAGTGACTCTTCTAACTTGCATATAAGTATGAAGGGGTTGTTAAAGAAGGAACTTCAAACTTTTTTGGTCAGTTTTAATAACAAAATGATTCCTTTCTAAGTAATACCTCTATTTGGTAATTGTCATCAAGATTGCTAACAACTCCTTTTCATAAATGGAAATGCCTATATACTTTTCGTGTAACTTCTTACTCAAAAATGCAATAGACCTATGATTTTTCATTAAAATTGTCCTAAGATCTACCTCACTTGCAATAGTTTTAATGGTAAAGGACTGAGAGAAATCTAGCAATGCTAGCACAAGTGCGTTAACCATAACTTCCTTGAGTGTGTTAAAGGACTCCTCGATTTCCTCATTTCACTCAAAGTTGTTTCTCTTTAAGAAGTTAGTTAAAGGTTTACTTAAGATTGCATAATTCATTACAAACTTTCTATAGTAACCAATGAGTCTTAAAAAACCCTTAAGGGCCTTAAGTGATCTAGGAATAGGCTACCTTAATATTGCTTCCATATTGTTAAGTTTAGTTGCCACTCCTTAGCAAGAAATGATATGACTTAAATACTCAATTTGGAATTGACCAAAGGAACACTTGGATTTCTTAACATACAACCTTTTTGCTCTTAGGACCTTGAGGGCTATTGCTAGATGTCTAGCATGTTCTTCGAGGGATCTACTATACATCATAATATCATCATAAAATAATAGTATACATTTCCTCAAGAAAGGTGCAAACACTTGGTTTATGAGAGCTTGGACAATGGTAAGTGCATTAGTCAACATAAAAGGCATCACTATGAACTCATAGCATCCATAGTGGGTTTTGAAAGCAGTTTGATAGATGTCCTGATCCTTTACCTTAATTTGATAGTAACATGCCTTATGATCTTGTTTAGATAAATTTTAGCTCCTTATAATTCATCTAATATTTCATCAATAATGAGAATAGGAAACTTATCCTCGACAGTAAGGGAGTTGAGTTGCCTATAGTCCACACATAACCTCTAAGTCTCATTCTTCTTCTTCATTAAAAGCATAAGAAAAGCAAATGGGCTATTATTGGTCTATATGATAGAAGACTCTGACATCTCAATGACTAACCTTTTTTTATCTTAACTTTTTGGTAATAAGGGCATTTATAAGGTCTCAAGTTCATAGGTTATGCCTCAAGGTTAAGAGATATGCCATGATCTTGAAGTCTTCTAAAGGAAAGGAAGGTGACAGTATTTGTTTCAATACCAACGTCTATACTGTTCGAGGTACGTACACTGAAGCAAAGGAAGGCAAAAGAAAGTCCTGATAGGATCTCCATGCTAGATACGTTAACAAAATCCATGAGATTGTCTCTCACACGCCACTGCCATAATGCACCATTCTTTTATCCCTTCTTTTACATCTCTCTTTGCCAACAAAATATGGAGGTCGTTTTACTCCTTCCTATTATTTGGTCTCATATCATTCACTTAGCTCAAAATACTCTAGAGAGGATTAGATGTACCCGCATTTATCTAACAATTATAAATTATCTATTTTTTGGAACTAGTTAGAGAAATTTTTTGATGTAATAGTTGTAAATTTTTCTATTAAAACAAATTACCATGTTTCAGAATAAAATATGTGCTGATATGATTGCAATCCGAGAAGAAGATGTTTTTAGGACAAACCATATAATTGCATCTTTCTTCATATTTTCTAAAACCTAACACAGCACCATTAGTATAACATATAATCCAAATAACTTCAATCCACAAAGTGGATGTACAACACTCTTTATACATCGTATGATAGTCAATGAAGCCAATTAAATCAAGTCTCCCCATTGTCACTATAAAGCAATCTCGTTTAAGATGAAGCACTCTTTTGATTGATTTTCTACATTTAACTAATTTTCATCGATTTAAATATTATCTAATTTTTTAAAATCAAATTGAAATAATAAACTTAATTGTTATTAATCAATCTATTCGAATGAATAGATTCAATTTCAAAAATATAAATCTAATCTAAGCAATTTGTTGAGATGTTATTGGTTTGTAATGCAAATTGTGATACATTTTTTCTTCTTACTTTAGAATAAATAATTCATTTGTTATCCTGTGTCAAATTGCTCACCCACACTATGGAATTGTGAGAAATGGTCATGGAGCAATGTTTGCATAGCATTATATCTATATCAAATAATTAATTTGGGTTTATATTAAGTATATCAACTACATAAATTATCTATTTTTTTTAAAAAAATTTAGATAAAAAATAATTTAAAAAATAAAAATTATTATATATATATCATTTTATAAAATTTTAAATATATATTGATATATATAATTGAATTTTTAAATTAATGACACTAAAAATTGATAAGTAAAAAAAAATCACATAATTTATTATTTTAAAAAATAAATAATTTACATAAATAATTACGAATGATTAAAATAATATATTTCACTGTTTTTTCTTTTCACTTTTTCTTGTGAATGACATCAATGGGTAAAGATCCTTAGGTATAAAGGTGAATATATTTTATAAGTTTTTATTAAAAATTTGTTGTACTTAAGTTAAGATGCTTTGATATATTTATTCATATTTGTTTTTTAATTAGTATAACACATACTTAATTTTATGCTTCTAAAATTGAATTTCACATCAAATTTTTTAAAGTGAGTTTCACTTTCTTTTTCTTCATTATATTTAATATGAAATTTACTCGGCTCTCCTTAAAAGAATATCAAATTAGGATATATATAAAGAGAAACTCTAAAATTACTTTGTGTGTGCAATTGTCAGTATAAAAAACCCTAATAATTTTTCAATTTTTTAAAAGACATGTCATGGATTTCGATGTTCATGAGATATAATATTAGCAAGAGTTGTTTTCTTAAGAAAAAAAATAAAAAATAAAATAGACCAAATATCTTTAAAAATTACAATTAAATACAAAATTAAGAAAACAACTATAAATTTAAAGAAATTTTAAACATAATATCAATTCATTGTATCTTGTAAATTGTCTATTCCTCAGGCATAAAAATTAACAACATTGAAAATGTGCTACCAATTTTCTTGATTTTGAATGTAATCAGCAAGTGTAGGTGTTGTAACTATTCTTTTGTTATAATTTGATCTCCCATCATCCTATACCAAAGAAATTGCATTATGGAATCTACCTGCATTATGAAATGTAGATTGCATTTCTATTCCTCAAAAGATTTAGTTTGTTTAGTTCTTCAACGCCTTACAATCAACTGCTGCCTCACCGTGGGTTCGGACAGCCTCAAGGGCCTGAACTGAAGTGCTTGAGAATCCCATCAATTCTCAGAATACATTAGGGAGACCTGTTTTCAGTTTATTCATAGTCATGACCATGGAAACTTGGACTGAATTTAGATACTTGGTCTTCTCGGTGTCCACGCGCTCCTTTAATGCTCCAATTTTGGCTCACTTAAGCGACAGATGAACCTTTGGGCTCAGGTTTGTCTGCATGTACCAAGAAGCAAAATTCAAGTAAGCTTTTTCTCCATATCAGTTAGTGAGAACAACTCCTTTTGCAACCTGGAGCTTACTAGATTTCCTATGCAGGTAGTGCACCTTAGCCTGTTGCTGCATTATTGACTGCATAGCACACAAAAGGCTCTTGATTGCCTCCAAAGCTATTGCAGAAGATGTCTGAAAAATTGCAAGCTGTCTTGGCAAAGCTAAAAAGCCCAGGATGAGCAAGTACTCTGCTGCTGGTCATCTGCAAGACAGTTACTTGGACCCACCTGCAGAGGGTCCTTACATACTATCGTTGGGAATTTGGACGTTTTCAGGAGCTGTGATATCGGGAATTGACCTCTGACTCAAGCTGGGCTGTTGCTTGATGATGGTAGCCATTAGTGAATTCAGCATTTTGTTTATCATTGAAATAATGGGAAATATGGTTCTGAACATGATGACATTCATACATTATTCTCCTTGCATTCTTTAGTCGATAAAATCAATCAAGCGAAAAGCAAAATTTGAGGTGACAGCCCGCGTCAACTTCACTTGCCATCCACATATATGATACAACAAGTTCTCACTAAATCCAACGTAGGATAGCTAAAGACTTACCAGAATTTCATTTCACTGAAGGAAAGGAAGGTAATAGTATTTGTTTCAATACGAACGTCTATACCGTTCGAGGTACGTACAGTGAATCAAAGGAAGGCAAAAGAAAGTCCTGATAGGATCTCCATGCCAGATACGCTAACAAAATCCATGAGATTGTCTCTCACACGCCACTGCCATAATGCACCATTCTTTTATCCCTTCCTTTACATCTCTCTTTGCCAACAAAATATGGAGGTCGTTCTACTCCTTCCTATTATTTGGACTCATATCATTCACTTGGCTCAAAATACTCTGGAGAGGATTAAATGTACGCGCAACCATCTAACAAATATAAATTATTTATTTTTTGAAACTAATTAAATACTTTTATGATATAATAGTTGTAAATTTTCTTATTAAAACAAATTAGCCTGTTTCAGAGTAGAATATGTACTAACATGATTGCAACACGAGAAGAAAATATTTTCAGAGCAAACCATTAACTAATATTTGATATATGTAATATGACTTATCAATTATGCAAAGTGAAACAAGGTTGATGAAAAAAAATAAGATAATTTTGTTTTTAAGAATCAAAAGAATTTATGCCCCCTTTGTCCTGGAATGTGTAGCATTTGAAAAGAGTTCCTATTTGGTTTTGTTGATTTTAGGAACCCCAAATCTTTTCAAGTTCCTTAACTAATAATGACAATTAAGTTAGGAACCAAAAAGGGTTTAGTGCATCAATCTTGCTTGGACGTGGATTCAATAAGATGTCAACTGTAATTATATTTGTTTTTTTTTAAAAAAAGAAAAACACACCGAACTATTAGACATAATAGCTTATATATAGATTTATATTCTTTGCCTACGTCCCAAGAAACAAAACTCCTAAACAGTAAAAAGAAAACTAACCACAGACAGGCGCACACAAACGACTAGTGAGAAGCCCCTTCTTGTCTTCGGTTCCTGTTTGTTCTGCTGTCTCACAAGAAAGAAATCATCTTTTTGTTCTCTTTCTTCCTCAAACATCTTCCTACCATGTTTGGTTCTTTGAGTTTTGATTGTTTTGCAGCTGAGAAGGCAAGAGAATTGGCCGAAGAAAGCTTCAGCCATGGAGACATCCACATGGCTCTTAAGCATCCTGTGTCAGCCATGGAGTGCGATCCCAGATTGCCAGGCATCCAAAGCTATCTCGCTGCCTACATGATTCAAAAAGGAGTGTTGTCGCAGGCCATTTGGTACTACGTCTTGTCCATCAGACTCAAAGTTTGCCGCCGTCCTCTTTCCAACGTAGACGCAACCACGATCAAGAAACACTACTAGAAATTGATCCTCGTAGTTCATCTGCATAAGAACAAGTTGGTTGCCCCGAGAGCGCCTTCAAGTTGATCAGTCAGGCTGTGGATGTTCTGTCGTACCCCATGGAGAGAAAAGCCTATTACAGGACGATTGAGTCGTCCTTCCAGTCCAAGAAACGTCCGTTTTCTTCGTCAATAATGGTTGATCCTTTCGGTTCTTGGTTGTTCACACACTGAGACAATCCCTAAGACGCAGTTCCCACGAGTGAGGATTCCTGCCCTGACACTGCCGATTCCAGGGAGCGCAACTACGAGCCCAGCATCAAAAGATGCAAGATTAATAGGAAATTGGCTTGATTTTAAGGTTGTCTCGGGACTTTTTCCAGTGGTTCCTTTTGGAAAAATATTTTGAATGGTTGAAATACTAAAATGGAATATGAAGTTCCGATTTCTCCCTAAGATCTACTAGTTTGTGATACTGAGAGGAGGGTGAATCACTATTACCACAATTTGCAATTTGCAGGTAAGTGAACAACTTCATCATTTTCTTAAAAATAAACTCTTTTTCATATTCAATTAAGGTAGATCTATTGCTAACTACTAATAACAATAGTCCCCAAAGTCACCTTTCAGACACCTTATCTAATAAACAATACGAATGTTCTTATTTAGGTCTTTGTTAGGTTATGGGTTGACTGATACTGTAACTGCGTTCACAACTTAATTCAAAACACAGAACGTAAAGCAAATTAAGGACACACGAGATTTACATGGTTCCGTTAATGTGACATACATTCACAGTAGTAGGGACTCTCCCTCTACTGAGACTATCCACTATACTTGTAAACATAGGTTACAATAGATGTCTTTAATTTTTTGCTCCTTTCACTATTGCAATTAATAAGCAAGTACAATACAAAGAGTGTCACTTACTGTGTCTACCCTTCTTCTATCTTGTCTTGCCTCTGTTGAATTGAAAGACTGCTGCATTATCACTTAGAAGTTTACCACAACACTTTCTAACCTCTCTTAAAAAATATATGGAAATACGTTGCTTCATTGAATTTCTTTTTTACGTTGTTTCACACAATTCCTACTTTCACTGTATTACGGTCTCACCTGTCTCCTTGTCTCACAATCTTATGGCTCACGTATCTGTTTCTCTCTCACCGTCCAGTAGGATTTCTCTCTTTTCTCGTTGGATTTCTCTCTCTTCACCATATTTCTCATTTCTGTTCACCCACTTGGTCAGATTTTCTCCCTTTTTTGCCGGTGGTATGCTTTTCTTCGACCTGTCATCCAACCCCGTCTAATGGTACCCGGTTTTCTCTCCCGTCGACCCGTTTCTTTGTTTTTTCGACCGACTGTTTCTCTCTCTACCAACGTCTAGCCACCGGATCTCTCTCACCCATTCCCGATCTGGTCTCGTCTCACTTGTTCCAGCTCGAATCTGGCCTCCTCGGTTCCCTATATGGTCTCGTTTCTCTCTCCTTTTCCGATCTGCGTTTTCTCTCTTTTCGTCAGTTAGCTGAATTTTCTCTCTCTTCGTCCGCTCGTTTCAGCTTGATCTGGTTTCACCCGTTCACCACTTTCTCTGTCTCCCTCCCGTCTAGCCTTTCACGGCGTGTCGGTGGTGTGCCGGTTTTCTCTCCTATCTCCACTATTCACGTCGGCTACTGTTCACTCGACTGCTGCACTGTTCACTCACTTCGTCCTTACTGATGGTGTTCTTCCATGTGGGGTTTAGTGTTCTCTTTGGTTGTTTGGTTGTCTAGGTTTTGCTAAATGCTCAATATTGTCAACTCCTGTTTTGCCATTCTCTTGCCGTGTATTTAATTGTCTTGGCCCTTCTTGTCTCCTTGGTTGAACGGTTTCTCTTGTGTTTTTCGAACTCACTCTTTGTGTTTATGCTGGTCACCCTCTCTTCTTGCCGTGTATGCAATTGCGTTGGCCTTGCCCTATTTTTGTCTTCCAAGGTCTTTATATATCTCTTACATGAAACCCTAATAGGGCTTATGTGGCGGATTTACGTTATTGCCCTTACACGGTGGATTTACTTTCTTATCCTTCCATGTGGCTTTACTTTCTTGCACACTTAAACCTAGTTGACAACAATTACAACCCATACAAAGCTATGGGAATAACAATCTCCCCCTTTGTAATTGTGGGCAACACTTATAACAAAAGCCACTATATAGCAATTTTGACTCTCCCTTTCTTAACAGCTCCCCCTGCATTGTTGCTTCTCTCCCCCTTTGCTAACCAATTACAAATTTGAAAAACTCACAAAGTAGAGATGGAGGATTCACCTGATTTTTAGGCTTGAGGAGGCATTCGCATAGACAGACTCATTCTGTGCTTTTCAAACAGCTCTGTGGACAGAGATTTAGTTAGATCTTGTGTAGCCTCTTCAACAAATTTATGTTCAACTTGTGAGAGTAAAGCAGTAGCTCCCACAATTCTTCTTCTTATTGTAACTCCTGTTGATGGGTCACCTGTGATATGATTTTCTTGATGAGCACTGATCCACATTTTCTTTGGTTTTCTTTCTTGCACAGTCTTAGTTGCAAGAGGTTCTCTTTCTTTATCAATCATATACAAATTTCCAGCTGTTCTTTTCCTAGCTGCAACAATATTGCCTTCTTTACTCTTTACCTGACAACCTGTTTTTATGAATATTACCTTATGGTCTTCATATAGTTTGCTGACAGATGATAGATTATATCTGAGTCCTTCAACATGCAGAACATCTTTTAGCTTTCCTCTTCCAATGTTTACTGATCCCTGACCACTGATGTTAAGTGAATCATCATTGCCAAATTTGACTTTACCTTGTCTTGATTTGTTTAGCTTTGACAATTTACTCTTGTCTTCCGTTATGTGTGAAGTGCATCCACTATTAAGGATCCATTGCTTATCCTTGCAATCAACCTTTAGTGCAATTTTAGCTATATTAGTTACCTCCCTTTTTGCTCTGTATTCCTTCTTCCGAACTGGTTGGAAGATAGCTCTCTCCTTTTTCACAGCTTTGACTGCACTGCTTGTCTTTACTGTGCCATCGAATGTCTTCTTTTGCTCAGGGAGAAGTGTCATGCATCTCTTGGCATTATGGCCATTCTGCCCGCACCTTTCACACTGCTCCAAGTCTGCCAATATAGCAAACTTGTTCTTTGAAATCACTGGTTTGGGCCTCCACCAATAATCCTTGTTAGTATGTCCTTGCCTTTTACAGTATGTGCAAGAACTTATGATAGGTGTTCTCTTTTGGATTCTGTATTGTCTCCCCCTATATGCAACATCGTATCTTCTCAAGTTGGAGACATATACTGGCCTTCTCCACCAGCAGTTAATTGCCTTATGAACCCAAACTCTATAATAAAGGCAATGACCTTGAAACTGCCTCTTCTTGGGTTTGATCACAGCTTGTCTTCTTCTATTCATCACTTGCTGTGTAGGTAACATAACTGACTTCTTTGCTTGTGTGACTTTCATTTTAGTCACCTTCTTCTCCTTCTTCTGTTCAGTCGTAGCCCTCTGTTGGCTAACTTTCTTCTCTTTTTGAGATGTAGCAGTTATGGGCTGCTACTCTTTAACCATATACATAATTTTTGGCCCTGACTTTGGTTTGATAACTATCTTTTCTTCTTCAGTTATCTTTACCTTAGTCACAGCCTTCTCTTTCAACTTCTGTTGCAAAGTTTCATTTTTCTTTTCTTTTGCAGAGCTTATTTCTCCTACCATTTCAAACTTTTGCAAGTTCTCCTCACTCTTTTTTAGTTGTTGCTGAAGTCTTAGCAACTCTATCTCCATTTATTTAATTGTTGAAGTCCTTGAGACAAGCTCTATTGTAAGGTCTTCACATACTTTGATCTGTTCTTCAAATTTTCTCTTCAAGTCAATATGTTCAGCCCTTATTTCATCCTTTTGATTTTCAGCTTCCTCAGACTTTGCTTCAACTTATTTTATATGGGCCTCCAACCTTCTTATGGTTCTATCCCTCCTGACTATATCCTTTGAAGCTACTTGCAGCTCAACTTCAAGATCCAGCACTTCTTCATCAACCTCCTCTTCCTCTTCAGAGGTTGAACTACCACCTTTAGCTGATGCCATAAAGGCATGCTTATCTGATGATTCTTCATCTTCCTCCTAATCAACTTCTTTTATCTGACTCACATAACTCTTAAATGAGCCTTTCATCTTTTTCTATGGGTTGGCAGTATTTTTGTTGGACTTCTTTGATTTGAATGATGGTCTTATCCATTTTGAATTCAGCTCATCATCACCATCCTTATCTTCATCATTAAGTTTTACTTTGCACTGAGAAGCAATGTCTCCAGTCTGCCTACACCGATAACAACTCAAGGACAATTGTCCTTTTCCATTCTTAGACCCCTTTTTAAACTTCCTTGTGAAGTATTCCATCACTTCATCATCATCATCCTCATTGGATGATTCTTCCTCTTCTTTTATCTTCAAGTGCTTCATAGCTTTGAAAGCTGCCTTCTTTGATACCTTCGATGTTGTGGAGCTCTCATTTGACTTTATCCTTATCTCATATGCAATGAGATTGCACTAGAGATCATGCAGAGACATAGAATTGAGATCTCTACTCTCTTCTATGGCTGCTACCTTTGAGGCACACCTCTCAAGCAGAATTCTCAGAATCTTCTTCACAACAAATGTGTCCTTCTTATTCTTCTCATGACTTCTCGGGTCGTTCACAGCATCAATAACCCTGGTGAAGAACTCTTGGACTTTCTCATTCTTTTGCATTCTGAAAGATTCATATCTTTCCTTGAACACTTGAAGTTTAGCCTCCTTCATTCTACCATCACCTTCATAGACCTTTTGCAATTTGTCCC
Organism: Ceriops decandra; assembly: GCA_020615895.1. Taxonomy (NCBI): domain Eukaryota; kingdom Viridiplantae; phylum Streptophyta; class Magnoliopsida; order Malpighiales; family Rhizophoraceae; genus Ceriops; species Ceriops decandra. Next base: position 5,855,067 of record JAHLGO010000140.1, read on the forward strand.
ATATTTCTTTAGCAGATTTGCAGTCCATAACTTTAGCATACTCAGCATCTATCAACACTGAGATGATGACGTTTGAGGCCTTCCCATTTATCTCAAACTGCCTTAACTCCTCTGGGGTTGGGTCTTTACTTTTTTCCAGAGCCACAAAACCCTCTTGTACGCATTTCACCACGTTTATGTCCATGGTTGCGAATACCACTTGCATTCTCGCTCTCCACATGTGGTAGTTGGTTCCGTTGAAGATTGGAACCTTCTTGCTGTAAGTGGTGCTAGTGTTGGTACTGACATCCATTTCTCAGTATGATGAACAAGTTAAATTTCTAGATCCCTTCAAACTAGTACACCAAGCTGTGAAGTTTCAAACTGGTGAACTTGTGCTCTGATACCAATTAATGTTCCTGACTTCTCCTTAAGATCTACTAGTTTTTGATACTGAGAGGGGGGGTGAATCAGTATCACCACAATTCGTAATTTGCAAGTAAGTGAACAACTTCAACCTTTTCTCAGATTCGACTAAGGTTGATTTATTGCTACTTATTAATCACAATAGTCCCCAAAGTCACCTTTCAGACACCTTTCCTAATAGACAATACGGATGTTTTTGTTTAGGTCTTCGTTAGGTAATAGGTTGGCTGATACTCTAGCTGCGTTCACAACTCAATTCAAAATACAAAAAGTAAAGCAAATTAAGGACACACGAGATTTACGTGGTTCCATCAACGTGATGTACATCCACGGTGGTAGGGAGTCTCCCTCTATTGAGACTATCTACTATACTTGTAAACACAGGATGTCTTTAATTCTCTACTCCTTTCATTATTGCAATTACTAAGCAAGTACAATACAAAGAGTGTTACTTACTGTGTGTACCCTTCTTCTAACTTGTCTTGCCTCTATTGAATTGAAAGGCTGCTGCATTACCGCTTAGAAGTTTATTGCAATGCTCTTTAACCTCTCTTGAAAAAATCTAGAAATACGTTGAGTTCTTTACGTGCTTTGTCGAATTTCTTCTCTACGTTGCTTTCACTGTCTTACGGTCTCACTCGTCTCCTTGTCTCACGATCTTACTGTCTCATGGCTTGCCTGTTCGTTTCTCTCTCACCATCCAGTTGGATTTCTCTCTCTCCACCGGATTTATCTTTTCTGTTCACTCACTTGGCCGGATTTCCTCCCTTTTCTGTCGGTGGTCTATTTTTCTTCAACCTGTCGTCCAGCCCCCCCATCTAGCCATACTCAGTTTTCTCTCCTGTCGACCCGTTTCTTTGTTTTTTCTGACCGACTGTTTCTCTCTCTACCAACGTCTAGCCACTGGATCTCTCTCACCGGTTCCCGATCTGGTCTCGTTTCTCTCTCCTTTTTCGATCTGTGTTTTCTCTCTCTTTGTCCATCGGCTGAGTTTTCTCTCTCTTCGTTTACCCGTTTCAACTCGATCTGGTTTCACCCATTCACCACTTTCTCTCTCTCCGACTCGTCCAACAGTTCATGGCGTGTTTGGGCGTGTCAGTGGTGTGCCAGTTTCCTCTCCTATCTCTAACGACGGATATTCTTCGTTCTGTCGTCCCCTTTTTCACCCGGGCTACTGTTCACGATGCTACTGTTCACTCGACTGCTGCACTATTCACTCTCTTCGTCCTTGCCAGTGGTGTTCTTTCATGTGGGGTATGGTGTTCTCTTTGATTGGTTGGTTGTTTAGGTTTTGCTGAATGTTTAATATTGCCAATTCCTATTTTGTCGTTCTCTTACCGTGTATTCAATTGTGTTGGCCCTTCTTGTCTCCTTGGTTGAATGGTTTCTCTTTTATTTTCCAAACTCACTCTTTGTGTTTATGTTGTTCACCCTCTCTTTTTACCATATATGCAATTGTGTTGGCCTTACCCTATTTTTGTCTTCTCAGGTCTTTATATATATCTTTCATGAAACCCTAATAGGGCTTATATGGTGGATTTACATTATTGCCCTTATGCGACGGATTTACTTTCTTATCCTTTCATGTGGCTTTACTTTCTTGCACACTTAAACCTAGTTGACAACAATTACAACCCATATAAGACTGTGGGAACAATAGAATAGGACCCTAATCATAAGATTGGATCCCCAAACAAACTCCTGCATGAGTAGAGAAGGGACACAATACACCTCACTGTGTTAGACTTAGTACAGCTTGCAACCATTCAACTCCCACCAAAATTTATCAATTTGACTTATAGAGGGAACATCCCATAAATTGCTCTAAGTGTACCTATGCCTCTACACGAGGAGATTCATAAATTCCATGTCAGAAAAAAATGTTAAAACTTTAGATTGCCTACTTATTGTTTGTTAACTTCACATTTTTTATTCTTTACCAATATTGTATGAAAATCACCTTTTATACACTACCACCCAAGAAATTTATTTTTTAATCCCTTTAGCTACTATTTAAAGTCACATTGTTCCAAATGACAATTTGGTGCATACACATTGACCAACATGGCACCAATCAACCAACCACCACCAAAAAATAACCCATTGTCAACTTATACTACAATTGAAAAACCGTCTCATCCCAATAGATGACTAGTCATCCCCATGCCCATTGCCCTCTCAAAGACCATAGCAAGCACCTTTACACTCTATTCCCTAACACCTAATGCAAAATAGCCTCCACCAAGTTTTATAATTTTGTTTCTTAGATAAACAAAATAGCCAATTTAATATGATAAACCTGTTTAGACATTACCTTGTGCTTACTAGACTTCACTAGTCCTCTAATATTAATCATACAAATTATCATAATTAATTAAATAATCCTATATTTGACCTAAAGGCAATACGTTACTTTAAAACACTTGCTACCCCTACTAACTCCATCAACCTTTGAATCACCTTCTTTTTACCCCTTTTTGCTATTGATTCAAGAGCCTTTCCTAGCTTTAGGACTCATGATGCTTCCCTTTGAATTATTGCATTACACATCCAAATATGGTTGCTAGCAACTCCTTTTCATAAATGGAAAGGCCTAGATGCTTCTCATGTAACTTCTTACTCAAGAATGCAGTTGGCTATGATTTTTCATTAGAATTGTCCCAAGACCTACCTCACTTGCAATAATTTTAATGGTGAAGGACTAAGAGAAATCTAGCAATGCTAGCATAAGTGCATTAACCATAACTTCCTTGAGTGTGTTAAAGGACTCCTCAATTGTCTCATTTTACTCAAAGTTGTTTCTATTTGAGAAGTCAGTTAAAGATTTACTTAGAACTACATAATTGATTACAAACTTTCTATAGTAACCAGTAAGTCTTAAAAAACCTTTTAAGGGCCTTAAGTGATCTAGGAATAGGCTATCTTAATATTGCTTCCACCTTGTTAAGTTTAGTTACCACTCCTTGACAAAAAATGATATGACCTAAATATTCAATTTGGAATTGACCAAAAGAACACTCAAATTTCTTAGCATATAACCTTTCTTAGGACCTTGAGGGCTATTGCTAGATGTCTAGCATGCTCTTCGAGGGATTTATTATACATTATAATATCATTAGAAAATACCAGTATACATTTCCCCAGGAAAGGTGCAAACACTTGGTTTATGAGAGCTTGAAAAGTGGTAAGTGCATTGGTCAACATAAAAGGTATCACCATTAACTCATAGTCTTTATAGTGGGTTTTGAAAGCAATTTGATAGATGTTCTCATCCTTTACCTTAATTTGATGGTACCCTGCATTAAGATCTTGTTTAAAAAAATTTTGGCTCCTTGTAATTCATTTAGTATTTTATCAATAATGAGAATAGGAAACTTATCCTTGACAGTAAGGGAGTTAAGTTGCATGTAGTCCACACATGACCTCTAAGTCTCATCCTTCTTCTTCATCAAAAGCATAAAAATTGCAAATAAGCTACTATTGGTCTGTATAATAGAAGACTCTAACATCTCAAAGATTAGCCTTTTAACTTTCTAGTAATAAAGGCATCTATAAGGTCGTTTATAGGTTATGCCCCAAGGTTAAGAGATATGTCATGATCTTGAAGTCTTTTAAGGGAAAGTTCCTTTGGTTCTTCAAATACATCTTAATATTCCTCAATGACTAACCATAATTCCTTAGGAATATTTATTTGTAAAGAAGCTTTCTATTTTCTAGTTGAGGTTGATTTAATGTAGTCACACTAATAAGCTTGATCCAGATTTTCCTTCTTCTTAAATAATTATTATAATTGAAGACTTGTTAACAATCTAAAAGTAGTCCTTAGTATCACAAGGCTAAATTGCCTAAACTAAATTACTTTTAAAATCATATCAAGGGATCCTAGATTCATGATCCTAAGATTTACCTTAAAGTTATAACCTTATATATTTTAGTCAAAGTTACTAACATGCTTTTTACTAATAACCTTGTGACCATCTCTCACTATGATTAGTAAGGAATATGTGGGTATCAAAGAGCAAGGTAAACACTTTAATAAAGAGGTGTTGAGAAAGCTAAGTGTATTACCCAAATCTATTAACATCATCAAACTTCTGTTCCTTAGGCTTTTGGACCCTATTAGTGCATATATACAAACCCTTGTGATTCTACCAATTCTTCTAGCTTTAAGTCATGAAATTCATTTCCCACATCGTCATTCCATCTGTCTTTCTCTTCCTCATTTCCTTCTAGGGCATTTATTAGGGATCTCCTATTACAATAATGGCCCAGAAAGTATATTTTGTCATACCTCCAATAAGAACTATTTTTCCTTTATCTATTTATGCCTTTTTTATGGTTTTGCTCCCAATTGTTTAAGATTACATTGATAATAGGAAGTTCTTGAGTCTTATTTAGGTTGCCCACATTTGCTAAGTTGCTATACCCTCATCATTTCCTTTTCCTCAATTAATTAGAACTCCTCTACTAAGTTACCTTGATTTTCTTATGTAACCCCCATTTAAGTTAGTTTGCTAACTTTCCTTAAACTCTGCACAACCTTCTCCTATAACCTTAAAAGCCCATATAAGTGACTTAAGGATGTTGGCTCCTACATCTTCATGGCATTCTTAATGGGATTACTTAACCCATTAATATAGTTAGATAAAAAGCACTCTTTAGTAAAGGAGGGGTTGGTATCTTTCTTTAAGGCTTTCAACTTCCTAACCCTATTTGGTACTCCCTTAATGATCCTATTTGATTCAATTTATTAAATTCCTAAATCACTTTTAAGTATTTACTAGTACCAAACCAAGCTCACAAGTCATCCATAAATTTTTTCCATTTCACCTCTTCTTGTTCTGTTAACCACCCTTTAAGCCATATCTCAATTTGTTCACTCAAATATATGGTAGCCAACTCCACCTTATCCTTATTGAAGTTCCTGACTTCTCCCTAAGATCTACTAGTTTGTGATACTGAGAAGGGGGGTGAATCGGTATCACCACAATTTGCAATTCGTAGGTAAGTGAACAACGTCAATCTCTTCTTAAAAGAGAACTCTTTCTCAGACTCGACTAAGGTAGATCTATTACTACCTACTAATTACAACAGTCCCCAAAGTCACCTTTTAGACACCTTGCATAATAGACAATACAGATGTTCTTGTTTAGGATTTCATTAGGTTATGGGTTGGCTGACACTTTAGTTGCGTTCATAACTCAATTCAAAGCATAGAACGTAAAGCAAATTAAGGACACACGAGATTTATGTGGTTCCGTCAACGTGACGTACATCCACTGTGGTAGGGACTCTCCCTCTACCAAGACTATCCACTATACTTGTAAATACAAGTTACAATGGATGTCTTTAATTCTCTGCACCTTTCACTATTGCAATTCCTAAGCAAGTACAATACAAAGAGTGTCACTTACTGTGTCTACCCTTCTTCTAGCTTGTCTTGCCTCTGTTGAATTGAAAGGCTGTTCCATTACCGTTTAGAAGTTCACCGCAACGCTATCTAACCTCTCTTGAAGAAATATGGAAATACGTTGAGTTCTTTTCGTGCTTCGCTGAATCCCTTTTGTAGGTTGTCTCACATAATTCTTGCTTTCACCGTCTTACGGTCTCACCCGTCTCCTTGTCTCACGATCTCACTGTCTCACGACTCGCCTATCCGTTTCTCTCTCTCTCTCTTGCTGTCCAACTGGATTTCTCTCTCCTACCGCCGAATTTCTCTATACCGGATTTCTTTCTCTCTTCATCAGATTTCACTTTTTCGTTCACCATCGGGTTTCTCTCTTTTTGTTGGTGTGCTTCGATTTGGCCATCAGGTTTCTCTCTCTTCCCGCCGGTCTGCTCTGATTTGGTCGTCGGGTTTCTCTCTCCTTCCGATCTGGCCGTATAGGTCTTTGCCGCCCACCCACTTTCGGCTGTCCAGCCGTGTCATCTCCTCGCCGACCGCTGGTGTACCAGTGGTGTGTTGTTCCTTACAGGTTTCTCTCCTTCTCCGGTCTGCATTTTCTCTCTCTTGGTCTGCTGGTTTGCTCGATTTTCTGGCCATCAATGGCTGTGTTTTCTCTCTCCTTCTTGTTGATGGCTCCAATTTGGCTATCCTCTGTTCACTGTTCTTCATTCAGCCCCAACTTTCGGCGTCTCCTTCTTTCTCTCTCTCAATGCTATTGTTCACGACGGCTCCTGTTCACTCGATTCGTCTGTCGGCTGCATTGTTTACTCTCTTCATCGTGGTGTTCTTCCATGTAGGGTTTGGTGTTCTCTTTGGTTGGTCAGTTGTCTAGGTTTTGCTAAATCCTCAATATTGCCGACTCCCTATGTTCTTTGTTTTCTAAGACCATTATATACTCTACTCTATAAAACCCTAATAGGGCTTATGCAGTGAATTTACTTTCTTGCTCTTCTGTGTGGTTTTACCTTTTTGCCCTTCCATGTGGCTTCAATTTGCACACGTAAACTAAGTTGACAACAATTACAACCCATACAACGCTATAGGAACAACAATCTCTCCTTTGTAATTGTTGGCAACACTCATAACAAATGTCATTATGCAGCAATTGCAATTTTAACTCCCCCTAAATGTGCACTCTTCCTTTATTAACAACTCCCCCTTTGCCAACCAATTACAAATCTAAAAAACTCGCAAAGTAAAGATGGATGATTCACCTGAACTTCAGGCTTGAGGAGACATCTACATAGATAGACTTAATCTGTGCTTTTCAAACAACTCTGTGGACAGAGGTTTAGTTAGAATATTTGAAATTTGACCTTTAGTGCCAACATACTCCAATTGAATTATACCTTGTTCCACTTGATCTTTGATGAAGTGATACCGGATGTCAATATGCTTGCTCCTCAAATGTTGAACTGGATTCTTGCTGAGATCAATAGCACTTTGATTATCACAAAGTACACTCATTGGTAACTTCACTTCAACACCCAAGTCTGCTAATTGTCTTAACATCCATATCACTTGTGTACATGCTGCACAAGTAGCCATATACTTTGCCTCAGCTGTGCTCAAAGCAACACTGTTCTGCTTTCTACTTAACCATGCAACACACTTTGAACCCAAGTAGAAGCTGCAGCCACTGGTTGATTTTCTGTCATTTATACTTCCTGCCCAATCTGCATCAGTGTATGCTTGTAGTTTAATAGAATCCATGGTTGGATACCATAAACCCATTTCCAGTGTTCCTTTGAGGTACCTTAGGATTCTTTTCACTGCCAACACATGAGATTCCTTAGGATTAGCTTGGAACCTGCTGGCAGCGCACACAGCTTGCATAAGATCAGGTCTTGATGCTGTAAGGTACAGAAGGCTCCCTATCATCTTCCTATATTCTGTAGGGCTTGTACTCCTTCCCTCCTGATCTTTTGTTAACTTACAGCCCACTGTCATAGGGGTACTGATAGGTCTGCTATCCTCCATGCCAAACTTTTTCAGCATTTCTTTGGCATATTTTGTCTGAGAAATAAAGATACCTTCTTTGCATTGCTTTATCTGTAATCCAAGAAAGTACGTCATTTCTCCAATCAATGACATCTCAAATTCCTCACTCATCTTCTATGCAAAATCTTGACATAGCTCAAAGTGATCCCCTCCAAAGATGATGTCATCCATATATACTATGGTTATCAGCTGGCCTTTCTTTGAGTTGAACACATATAGGTTATTATCAACTGTTCCTTTTTTGAAGTTCAACCTTCTCAAGTACGCATCCAGCTTACTGTACCATGCTCTCGGGGCTTGCTTAAGACTATACAAGACTTTTTATAGCTTGCGCACGTGATTCTCATCCTCACTGATTTGTACTCCATCGGGTTGTTCAATATACACCTCTTCTTTAAGGAGCCCATCCAGAAAGGCGGATTTCACATCCATCTGATAGACTTTACACCTCTTGTGTGCTGCCAAAGCTAGGAACACTGATAGTTTTTAACCTTGCTACTAGTGCAAAAGTTTCATCAATATCTACGCCTTCTATTTGCATGTAGCCTTTGCAAACCAGCCTAGCCTTGTTCCTCACCACCTTATCATCTTCATTGTGTTTATTCCTAAACATCCATTTCGTTCCTATGACATTTTTGTTAGTGGGTCTTGGAACTAGCTCCCATGTATCATTCTTCTCAATTTGATCCAGCTCCTCGTTGATAGCTTTGACCCAGACTTTGTCTTGAATAGTCTCTTCAACAGATTTAGGTTCAACTTGTGAAAGTAAAGTAGTAGCTCCCACAATTCTTCTTCTTGTTGTAACTCCTGCTGATGGGTCACCTATGATCTGATCTCCTTGATGAGCACTGATCCATGTTTTCTTTATCCTTCTACCTTGTCTCGTCTTAGTTGCAAGAGGATCTCTTTCTTCATCTTCAGACTCACTCTTCTCATAGTTAGAACTTACTTCTTGTTCCTTTTCTTTAGGTTGGTTTGATTCTTCATCTACATTGAATTCATCTTCTTCTTTGTCCTCAGCTTCTCCATTCTGTATTATTTTCCAATTCTCATCTATTCTCACATCACTGGAAGTGATCCCTTTTCCTAACTTATGTAGGAAAACTCTGTAATCTTTTTTCTTTTTTGAGTATCCCACAAAGATACCTTCATCAGACCTAGCATTGAATTTTCCCAAGTTTTGCTTCTTATTCTTCACAAAACATGGGCTGCCAATGACTCTGAGATACTTAGCTGTTGTCTTCTTCCCACTCCATAACTTATATTGAGTTTTATCAGTATTGGGCCTTAGTAATACTCTGTTTAGTAGATGTACAGCTGTAAATGTTGCTTCTATCCAAAATCTTGTGTGAAGCTTGGATTCCTGCAGTAGAGTTCTTGCCATTTCAACCACAGCTTTATTCTTCCTCTCTACCACCCCGTTCTATTGAGGTGTTCTTGCTATTGCCATTTGATGATGAGTACCATGCTTATCAAGGTAATCTTTAAAAGCTTCATTTGTAAATTTAATGCCTTGATATGACCTTAATACTTTGATCTTCCTTCCACTCTTATTTTCAGCCAATCTTTTGTATCTCTTGAAGCAATTCAAAACTTCTGACTTGTGTTTGAGGTACATAAGACATGTCCTTCTTGAATAATCATCAACAAACAAAATGAATTACCTCTCACCTTTCAACCCTTTTGTCCTCATCGGTCCACACAAATCAGTATGCATAATGTCAAGCACTGCTTCAGAACTGAACTCTTTAGTCTTGTACTACTTTTTGGCATGTTTTCCTTTAGAGCATGTTGAGCAAACATACTCTCTCTCTCTCTCCTGAGGTCGGGAATGTCTCTGATTGCATAAGTAGTGGTCAGCTTCCTCATGTTCTTCTGTGATAAGTGTCCCAGCCTCCTATGCTATAGTTGATTTTCTTCTTCTTTTATAAGTAAACAGCTGTTCATCTTGTCCTCATCAATCACATAAAAATTTTCAGCTGTTCTCTTCCCGGCTGTAACAGTATGGCCTTCTTTACTCTTTAATTGGCAACCTGTTTTTGTGAATATAACTTTGTGGTCATCGTTGCATAGTTGGTAGATAGATACTAGATTATATCTGAGTCCTTCAATATGCAGAACATCTTTCAACCTTCCTTTTCCAATATTCACTAACCCCTAACTACTGATGTTGAGTGAATCATCATTTCCAAACTTGACTCTGCCTTCTCTTGATTTGTTTAGCTTTGATAATTTACTCTTGTCTCCCGTCATGTGTGAAGTGCATCCACTATCAAGGATCCACTGCTTATCTGCAATCAGCCTTCAGTGCAATTTTAGCTATATTAACCACCTCCCTTTTTGCTCTTTATTCCTTCTTTTGAACTGGTTGGAAGATAGCTTTCTCCTTTTTCTCAGCTTTGACTGCACTGCTTGTTTTCACTGTGCCATTAAGCACCTTCTCTTACTTAGGGAGAAGTGTCATGCATCTCTTGGCATTATGGCCATCTTGCCTGCACCTTTCACACTGTTCCAAGTCTGCCAATATAGCAAATTTGTTCTTTGAAACTACTGGTTTGGGCTTCCACCAACAATCCTTCAGTGTGTCCTTGCCTTTTACATTATGTGCAAGAACTCACGATAGGTGTTCTATTCTGAATTTTGTATTGTCTTCCCCTGTATGTAGCATTGGATCTTCTCAAGTTGGAGACATATACTAGCCTTCTCCATCAGCAGTTACTCACCTTATGACCCCAAACTCCACAATAAAGGCAATGACCTTGAAATTGCCTCTTTTTGGGTCTGATCACAACTTGTCTTCTTTTGTTCATCACTTGCTATGTAGGCAAAGTAGCTGGCTTCTTTGCTTGTGTGACTTTCATTTCAATCACCTTCTTCTCCTTCTTCTGTTCAGCCGTAGCCCTTTACTTGCTGACTTTCTTTTCTTTCTGAGACGTAGCAACTATGGGCTGCTGCTCTTTAACCACATCCATCATTTTTGGCCTTGGCTTTGGTTTGATAACTGTTTTCTCTTCTTCAGTTATCTTCACCTGAGTCACAGCCTTCTCTTTCAACTTCTGTGGCAAAGTCTCGTTCTTCTTTTCTTTTGTAGAGCTTGTTTCTCCTACTACTTCAAACTTCTGCAAGTTCTTCTCACTCTTTTTGAGTTGTTGCTGAAGTCTCAACGACTCTATTTCCATTTCTTCAATTGTTGAAGTCCTTGAGTCAAGCTCTATGGTAAGGTCTTCATATATTTTGATTTGTTCTTCAAATCTTCTCTTCAAGTCAGTATGTTCAGTCCTTATTTCAACCTTTTGACTTTCAGCTTCCTCAGACTTTGCTTTAACTTGTTTTATGTGAGCCTCCAACCTTTTTATGGTTCTGCCCCTTCTGATTATCTCCTTTGAAGCTGCTTCCAGCTCAGCTTCAAAATCTGGCTCTTCTTCATCAACCTCCTCTTCCTCTTCAGAGGTTGAGCTACCAGCTTATGCTGATGCCATAAAGACATGCTCATATGATGAGTCTTCATCTTCCTCCTCATCAGCTTCTTTTATTTGACTCACATAGCTCTTGAATGAGGCTTTTTTCTTCTTTTATGGGTTGGCAGTCTTCTTGCTGGACCTTTTTGATTTGAATGATGATCTTCTCCATCTTGAATTCTGCTCATCATCACCATCCTCATCTTTATCATCAATTTTCACTTTGCACTGAGAAGCAAAGTGTCCAGTCTACCCATAATGATAACATCTCAAGGCCAGTTGTCCTTTTCCCTTCTTAGACCCCTTTTTGAATTTCCTAGTGGAATAAGCCAATACTTCACCTTCACTTTCTTCCTCATCCTCATCATCATCCTCCTCACTGGATGATTCTTTCTCTTCTTTTATCTTTAAGTGCTTCATAGCTTTGAAAGTTGCCTCCTTTGATACCTTCGTTGTTGCAGAGTTTTCAGCTGACTTTATCCTCATCTCATATGCAATGAGATTGCATTGGAGATCATGCAGAGACATAGAATTGAGATCTCTACTCTCCTCTATGGCTACTACCTTTGAGGCAAACCTCTCAGGTAGAATTCTCAGAATCTTCTTCACAACAGATGAGTCCTTCTTGTTCTTCCCATGATTTCTCAGGTCATTCACAGCATCAATAACCCCGGTGAAAAACTCTTGGACTGTCTCATTCTTCTGCATTCTGAGAGATTTATATCTCTCCTTGAACACTTGAAGCTTAGCCTCCTTCATTCTGTCATCACCTTCATAGATCTTCTGTAATCTGTCCTATATCTCCTTAGCAGATTTGCAGTCCATCACTTTAGCATACTTAGCATCTGTCAATGCTGAAATGATGACATTTGAGGCCTTCCCATTTATCTTAAACTGCCTTAACTCCTATGGGGTTGGGTCTTTACTTTCTTTCGGAACCACAAAACCCTCTTGTATGCATTTCACCACATTCATGCCCATGGTTACAAATACCGCTTGCATTCTTGCTCTTCACATATGGTAGTTGGTTCCGTTGAAGATTGGAACCTTCTTGTTGTAAGTGGTGCTAGTACTAGTACCAGTTTCCATTTTTCAGTATGGTAAACAAGTCAAACTTCTAGATCCCATCAAACTAGTACACCAAGCTCTTAATCTTCAAACTGGTGAACCAATGCTCTAATACCAATTGAAGTTCCCGACCTCTCCCTAGGATCTACTAGTTTATGATACTGAGAGGGGGGGTGAATCAATATCACCACAATTCACAATTCGCATGTAAGTGAACAACTTCAATCTCTTCTTAAAAGCGAACTCTTTCTCAGACTTGACTAAGGTAGATCTATTGCTACCTACTAATCACAACAGTCCCCAAAGTCACCTTTCAGACACCTTGCCTAATAGATAATACGGATGTTCTTGTTTAGGTGTTTGTTAGGTTATGAGTTGGCTGATACTTTAACTGCGTTTACAACTCAATTCAAAGTACAAAACATAAAGCAAATTAAGGACACACAAGATTTATGTGGTTCCGTCAATGTGACGTACATCCACGGTGGTAGGGACTCTCCCTCTACCAAGACTATCCATTATACTTGTAAATACAGGTTACAATGGATGTCTTTAATTCTCTGCTCCTTTCACTATTGCAATTACTAAGTAAGTATAATACAAAGAATGTCACTTACTATGTCTACCATTCTTCTAGCTTGTCTTGCCTCTGTTAAATTGAAAGGCTGCTCCACTACCGCTTAGAAGTTCACCACAACGCTCTCTAACCTCTCTTGAAGAAATCTGGTAATACATTGAGTTCTTTTCGTGCTTCGCCGAATCCTTTCTATAGGTTGTCTCACACAATTCTTGCTTTCACCGTTTTATGGTCTCACCCGTCTCCTTGTCTCATGATCTCATTGTCTCACGGCTCACCTGTCCATTTCTCTTTTTCTTGCTGTCCAGCCGGATTTCTTTCTCTCTTCACCGGATTTCACTTTTCTATTCACCGTCGGGTTTCTCTTTTCCTGCCAGTCTGCTCCGATTTGGCCATCGTGTTTCTCTCTCTTCTCACCGGTCTACTTTGATTTGGCCGTCGGGTTTCTCTCTTCTTCCAATCTGGTCGTATAGGTCTTTTCTGTCCACCCACTTTTAGCTGTCTAGTTGTGTCGTCTCCTCGTTGATCGCTGTTGTACCAGTGGTGTGTCATTCCTCACGGGTTTCTCTCCTTCTTCGGTCTGCATTTTCTCTCTCTTGGTCCATCGGTTTGCTCGATTTTCCGGCCATCAATGGCTGTGTTTTCTCTCTCCTTCCCGTCGGCGACTCCAATTTGGCTGTCCTTTGTTCGCTATTCTTCGTTCAGCCCCAACTTTCGGCGTCTCCTTCTTTCTCTCTCTCTCGATGCTACTGTTCACGACAGCTCCTGTTCACTCGATTCGTCCATCGGCTGCACTATTTACTCTCTTCGTTGTGGTGTTCTTCCGTGTAGGGTTTGGTGTTCTCTTTGGTTAGTTAATTGTCTAGGTTTTGTTGAATAGTCAATATTGCCAACTCCCTATGTAATTTATCTTCCAAGACCATTATATACTTTACTCCATAAAACCTTAATAAGACTTACGTGGTGAATTTACTTTCTTGCCTTTCCGTATGGTTTTACCTTTTTACCCTTCCATGTGTCTTCAATTTACTTGCACACGTAAACTTAGTTGACAACAATTACAACCTATACAAAGCTGTGAGAACAACACTTATTAATCACATTGTAATCATAAAATACTGATTACACTTCATGACCTAATCTCTAAAGTTTACTCTTTCAAAGTAAGGAAGAGTAACCTTAGGATTTAAGGTGGGCCCTCCAATTACTAGTTCCTTCTTTCAACCTTTATTTCCACTTCCCTTACCTAGAAATTTCTTAGGTAATGGAAGGAGACCTAACTAATCTAAGTGGAATTCCTATATACCCTTATATATTGAAAAAGGGTTTCCTAAATTTATCTTGTTCCAATAGAGGTGACTTTCTAGAACAGAAGCTCCACCAGTAATCATAAAGCTACATTATCTTCACACAAATAGGTGAATTGCTTTTTTAATCTCTTGATTGATTCTTCTTTTTCCTTGATCATGAATAATTTAGTGTTTACAACAATTTTCATTTTTCTTGCTAGTTTGCTCACTTGTTTCCTTAGCTCAAAATGCTTTAATACCACTTTGTTAGGGTTTAGGTAAATTGGAGCAAGTGATGTTAGGTTTACGTGAATTGGAGTGTTCACGTAGGAGGATTTGCAAATCACAACAAAGCATCCACAAATTTAAGTGGAAAATTAGGGCAGAGGAAGAGGAAGAGAGAGAAAGGGAGGGAAGAAATCAAAGGTAGAGAGAAAAAAAGTTGGTTACAATTTTGTTATGCTTATAGTACATAGACCAGTGCATTTTATATAAATGGATATACGTTTCTCTCTTATTTTCACTCCACAAGGCACCGTTTCACTTCTTACTAATGGCATGCTAATGACGGTAACTAACAGTATCTCCCAGTAGCTGCTACTTTTCCTTGACCATTGATTTGACTGCATCAAATGGTTCCCATGCATCCCTGTCTAACACTCCATTTCTATTCTTGTTCAATCGCTTAACTGATTTTTAAGAGGATGCAGAATTGGAAACTCATGACAGCCAGACATGGAAGCCTATTGAGCTTGAGACAATAGCTCGGCGAGAGGCGGTGATGAGTCAACGGAATGATGCGACAATGATCGTTAGGACAAACCATGGGTCAACAAGGCTCCTTGGCCCCAAAAACCTGACATTGGAGAACTGACAGCTTCCGTATCATGCTTGGATGCCACGATTAGGCGAACAGGTCACTATGCCTCTAGACAGATATAATTGAGGCAGTGGCCAGAGACGGCAGCAACGCAGCAAGACAACATAGCGAAGAAATCGTAAACTTTTAACAATGAAACTGAAAGACTCGCCAGTAGTAAATCAGACAAAACCAAATTGGGACAAAAAATATCTTGCGCTGACACCATTGTGAGAGAGCCAACATTGTTGATACCAAGATAATAAGAGTCATCGAGAGAGAGGGTGACTGAGAAGAAGAATATAGAAATTGGTGCGGAGAAAAAAAAAAAGTGCAATAAGACAAATATTTATGAAGTTGAAATTTGTGAAATAAGAAAAATATGATTTTTTTTATTTATTTTTATACAACTCTATTATAGAGTACCAAATGCTATTAAAGTGTAATTAAATATGAAATATGTAATATAATCACATTATGTCTAACATATTCATTACACACTGCATCTATCTATTATTTTTCCTGTTTTTGAGGAAGGGGTAGCTGAAAGGGACTTTTGCAATTATCTCATCCCAATGACTAACATAACTAGGATTTTCAGTCACTTAAACACAATTTTGTTTTTTCTCAATGATTAGTCTTTCACCAAAATTCCATTATCAGCAATGTATCCAAGAATACCACATTGATCTAACATAAATATTTCAGTGCATGGCACGAAGCTTCAAATTCAATCTCACAAACTTCAAATTAACCAACTTATTTTTTCGATCTTCATGGTACCCAAAGAGACACATGGCAGTATCTACACGATAGCCTGTACTCATCGCTGGAATATATGAACCTTGTAAATTGGTCATACGTCTACAATGGTTTGGGAATGATCAAGCATGCATCAATATTGCAAAGCACCTTTCATCTCTGAATGATATTGGATGCAAATATGCATGTAAGGAACGTTTGGGAGCACATTTTTACCTGTTGGAACCGGGTCAAAAACAGAATAAAAATAATCATTCCAGGATAGCAACAAGATGCCCATCTTTCCTCGGCAAGAGGATACAATTCCAACCAACACAAGTAACTCTAGAAATAAACTTACATGCTCAGCAATGTCACGACAAAAAATAGAATGATTGCCATTCCAAAACAGAACCCAACAATTGCCATGAAAGCCTGGAAAGAGCTAATTAGTTAGATACAACTTATTGAGTAGATATCAATAGCAAAAAGTTTTGGACACATTACATACCTTCCCTTGACTATCGAATTTGAATTTCGTACTGAACCATGACAACCCCCTCTCTACAAAAGGTGCAAGTGCAACAGCCCTAAACAAATTGAATGTCTTTAACATGAAGAGTCTGATCACAACAAAAATGCAAAGCAAAATAGCTAGACATGGAAAGGAATCATGCCATTGAGGAACAAATAGCAGTTATCAAAAAAGCAAAGAACACGCATATGGCTCATTGGCAAATAAGTTCCAAGAACAAACATGAGATCCAACCCCCAAGAGTTTCTTTTAAATTAGTCCAGTAACAATAGCATACAAGGTGCTTGTTCTCATGCTAACAAAGCTGCATTAATGCCCATGACTTGTTCGCATCAAAAGCTAAATCAGTAAGTACATAGTCAACTGCAGTTTATATCATATGTCGATCCACAACAAACAAAAGGAAAATGATCCAGATATGGCAAAAGAATTCTGCCAGTTGTTTGCTCAATTCTTTGAAAAATGAATGAATTTTGTTATTACAGAAAGTGAAGAACAACCTAACAAAAAGCCACCACTACGATATGCCATATCACGTCTTATTTAGAATTCCTAACATCCAAATATGAGGACAGGTGAAAACCAAGCTACAAAAATTAACTGTAAGCTACTACTATCTTGACATATGAAGACCAATTTCCACAAGTGCAAGAGACTTGCTATTGAAGCATGAAGCCATTATTTCTGCATGCCAGAGCACACCTTACAGAAAAGTCCTAAGATTCTGCCCATCTGAAAGCCAATTTCCATCCAGCATGCTCACTACAAAACCTACAATCCAAGGCATTTTATTCATCTTTATTCTTAGATTTTACTTCTTAAATAGCTGTTTGAAGGTTTACCTTTGATTTCTTAAACATTAATCTTCTTTGTTTTTCTCATCTAACCTATACTTACACAAACATTCATGTATGGGCATGCAACACATTTAAGTGGAAATTTTTTTTGGCCAATACAGTGCATATCCTATTTAAAGACATCTTCATGCACAAGGCTCTCACATTGAGCGGTTGGGAAAGGGTCGTGCAAAATTTCCCTTCACGCACCAATCATTTCAATGGGACCTCCTTTTATGGATTAGGCAATTCATCCACACATGTTGGAAGCCTATTTACCCTTTTGGGCTTTTTTTTTTCTTTTTTGGATGGGTGAACCCATAAACCTTCTTTCAGTAACTTGTCCTTAAAACTGTTTTCTTTACTCCACAGAGGACGACCGACTTAGGTCTTTTGTGTTCAATTCCTTTATTCCTTTTGCCTCTTTTATTAATAGAGACAACTAAAACCACAAACATCTCAAATGGTTCAGGTGATATCACAATCGTCACATGAGGCTGATGCTGAGTCACTCTTTCTTGTGAGAAGTCCACCATTTGTAAAGGTAAACAAAAAACAAAAAAAAAAGGCTCTCTTTTTTTCTTTCACTAAGATTAAATTGTAGGTCAAAGCAAACTGGAGGCAGCCTTTCCTTGTTCATACTGTATTCCAAATCCTTAGCCAATATACATCTTTCAAAAGCTTCAACTCTACTTGAATCTATATGCAATAAGAATAACAATAAATAATAATAACAATAATAAGAATAATAAAAATAATAATAACAATAACAACAATAACAAGAACAAGAACAAGAACAACAATAACAATAACAATAATAACAATAACAACAACAACAATCATAATCAAAATTATTCTTTCATAATTGCATGAGAAAATTATCAGCATAATCTATGCAACCTTACTTGCATCGGAAAATTTCTTTAAGCTAGCTTAAAGAAATAAATTCTCAAGCCAGACATAAAACCTAAAATTATGAAGATTTGACTCAGTTGGAGCTCACCCTCCAGCTCTTGCAAGCTTTGTAACTTGACTCCCAGCCCAGACCATGGCCATAACTTTGAAAAGTCTGTAGATAATTCAATGGTATCTTGTCATTTCATATTTTCATAGTCACACCAGCATTTGTGAGAGATGTTATTACCTTTCAATAGCAGCCACAAAACCCATTTTTCTAGGTGTAGGAGAAACATAAAACCTATCAAGAAAGTGAAGCTGGCTTACTTTGATGGCTGTAGGATGCAAACCTCAAAGAAATAGATGTCAAATCGTTAATGAACATAACACAAAGGAACCAATGCCAACACAACACAATCACAATCCTAATTGCAAGATTTTGAAATGTAAAGAAATGAATAACTAAAGACAAACAGAAAGAATAACTAACAATGGCTTTACCAATTGAATGTTGGGCAGCTCAATGGTGGCCATGGCCCTATGAAAAAATGGTTAATGAGTTCAACTGAGGGTTCACTAAGACAATGTTTGCATGGAATGAGAGAAAGGTTATCAAATAACACACCAGCATGCCATGACTAAGGCAAAAAATGGATATAAACAAGGTAAAAAGAAAAACATCAATGAAAATGAAACAGTAACCAAAGTTGGCAATATATTTAAGCACAAATACAAGGCATAGAAGTAGAACACAACAAACTTGTAACGTTTTTCCATACTTGGTATTGTCCTTTACCCAAAATTTCTACGTCATATAATTGTTCGTTGGGAATTAAGTTGTGCACCAAATGATGTAAAGGTAAATCAAGAGTTAATAATACATGTCTAAAGCTTGTCTATGTTTGTTTGCAGAGAAATATATAACCAATTTAGAAAATTCCCCCTCACCATACAACAAGAAATGTTGGAATGTAGTAGGCAGTATTCAAAAGTCCATAGTACAATATTCCAGAAATTCCATATCTCTTCAGTCTCTTCAACATCTTGGCAAGATATATGAATAAGAATAAGAAATAAAATAATTCATGAAGCAATGTAAACCTAAAACATAATAGACATTATACAAGCATTTTGATTTACACTTTTATTTTCTTATGAGAAAGATCTTCATAAGATCTCACTACAAGTTCATCTGCTTCTGAAGTCACATGAACATTCAGAAGTCATATGTATCTCCAGAGGACAAAAATGTTTAAGTGGTGCATATCTATATGTTTTCAACTTGGAGTCCCTATGAAATGAATGGTGATATATTCCACAGAGATAAAATATCTATATTATTTGTTAACATCTGCAAAGAGGAAACAACCATGGATGCATGCTTATGTGCACTTAATAAAAAAGATAAACAAAAGAAGAGTTTCATGGGCATAACAAAAAATATCTTTTTGGCAACAATTGGAATTATATGAAGGTAAGGAGTAAGTACTCATTAGACATGAATGATTTGTGACTAGTTTCATTCTCTTCCATTGAACCTAAAAAAGGTAGGGAAAATGGGATAAAAAATATGAGCAACCAATAGAAAGCATGTCATCCAAATTATTTTTACTGCTGAAAATGTATCTGTGTAAGGATAAACATGTCTAGATGAGATATTCCCAACTAATCTAGCTGAAGCCACCATACCTTTGTAGTTAGGGGTCCTTTTGTTAGAATCTGACAAACCATAAGCCTAGGCTTAAGACCCAAAAGCAAACTTCAGTACAATTAATATCAAATAATTCATTTTGATAATAGTTAAGCAGAGACATATCAGAAAAATGGCTGCATAAATGTGTTTACTTGCTCTAAACAGAGAAAATCAAGCCTGGGAATAACATATGGGAACAATAGCTATGTAAGTATGTTCTCTTAAGGAAAGAACATCACCTATGATGGACCTCTGTTCCATCAAACCAAATTCCTTATTTCCTCTATTCACACCTCATTTCCCCATCCCTCTCTCTCTTTCTCTCTCTTTCTAATTTCATGACAATTTTAATTAATTCTTATCTTTGCTACTAACAAGTAAACCCAAGAGTGGAACAAGTGGGAGTTCAGGTTCTGTAGTTGGAATTGCAAGACACAAACCTAACACTTAGTAAGTCAATTCCAACATGCAAGAGGTCCATTGCACATTCCAGAAGACCTAATAACACGAGCTAGAGTTTCAATGGATGTAAGAAATCCATTGAACATTCCAAAAGGCCCAATAACATGAGCTAGAGCCAACCAAACTTCAAATGGTGTGAATTCAAGTTTGACAAAGAGTCCAGGCCTAATTAATATAATTAGAATACTTAAATAGGTCAAACTAAGTAATAACATTCCCTCCTAAATAGGAGTTTATTGTCTATGTTTGAATTTGTCCATATTTTGGAATTCCTCCACAATAAGGATTTCTTTTAAGTAGGAATTTGTGCCTCTTTAAGATTGCTATCTTAGCCTATAAATAGGTACCCCTTGTAAGCTCTAGAAAATCAGACAACTTTGAGTGAAATAGAAACAAGGGTTTTTTTTATCCTCTCGGTTCTTTTAAGGACTAAAGAACTTATCAAGAGGTATTTCTTCTTGTGGCGTTTTAATCGACTTATTACTCCCAATTCCTTTCTTTTCTGGAGTGTGGCGTCCATATCCTTCTTAAATACCTTAAGGACATGTTCCTTCGAAGGGTGGGCTAAGGGTTTGTGATATTAAACTCTAGTTTAGCTTTCTTGGTTATTCTTTGATTCCTTTTGTGCGTTGGGTCCCTTAGCCACATCTTTTTGGGGTTTTCCTCATCAGTTGGTATCAGAGCTAGGTTCTAAATCAGGTTCAATCCACTTACTCTTCAATTTTCCATCTTGTGATTTATTTACTTTTATTTAGTTTGTTTATTATGTGCATTATCATTCAAATGCACAAATCTGTTTGTTTGCAATTCTTCTCTCTTTGCTTGTTTGTTTAAGCTTATAAATGTGCTAATTTCAATTCCAATTACTGTCTTAGTATTATACTATTGTTTTATGTTGAGAAAAAGAAAAAAAAAGAAAAAAAATAAAAAGAAAGAAAGAAGAACAAAAGAAAGAAAACATCAAATTCAAAGTTTTTGATAAGGTTAACAGTTCGATCATATTGGCCACAATAATAATAATAAAGTTTTCTTGCTCAACTCCAATTCTACCATCTGTTTTCCTATTTTGTTACCCAAGTTTGTCCTTTACGTTATACTATCCCTAGTCTAATTTTGTGAATTTAGTTCATTAAATCCGTTCGTCTTGACATATTTTTTCATTTGATTCCTTGTTCTCCAATTTGTTCAATTCTACGTCCTTTATCTTATTCTGTTCAAAATCAATACCCTTGATTTACATTATTTAGTTCTTTATAGAGCTGAAAAGGAAAATCTGAGTGGTAAAAGGTAAGAGTGAAAGTTCATATAAATGAAAAGCCATAAAGAGTGTAAACACGAGGGAGTGTGACACCCTCTTTTGAGTAATACACGTGAGGGAGTGTTTTGTGAGGTATCCTTTTTGTTTTGTGCACAAGTAATACTATGACATCCAAAGACAAAGGTGCAACTCAGGAGGGAGCTGGTGATATGTCCTTCATGATCAAAGCTATGCAACAATTATTTAAGTGTATAAATACCAGGTTTGATGATATGAGAGAGAGGATAGAGGAGCAATCTAATATAATAGCAGAGTTGCAAAGGAGACATGGGGAATATGAGGCTCCTAATGTTGGAAGGTAGTTGAGACGTAACTATGACCATAAAGATGATGTAGAAAATGATGAATTTGATGATCAAACTACTATGGTTAGAATTGTTAACAATAGAAGGGATCAAAAGGAATTTGGGAGGTAAGGCACCTACGACCATAATTTGGGCAGTATTAAAATGACAATTCCTCCATTCCAAGGTAAGAATGATCCTAATGCATACCTAGAATGAGAGAAGATGGTTGAATTGGTTTTCAATTGCCACAACTATTCTGAGGAGAAAAAGGTAAAGCTTGCTGCAGTTGAATTTACTAATTGTGTTATTATTTGGTGGGATCAACTTATTTTGACTAGGAGAAGGAAACATTTGCGACCTATTGATACATGGGAGGAGATGAAGGCTATCATGAGAAGGAGGTTTGTCCCTAATCACTATTACAGGGAGTTGTACCGAAGGCTGCAAGGGCTCACTCAGGGCACCAAAAGTGTGGGGGACTACCACAAGGAGATGGAGATTACCATGATTAGGGCCAATGTAGAAGAAGATAAAAAGGCAACTATGGCTCAATTTCTACAAGGGCTAAATAGGGACATAGCAAATGTTGTTGAATTGCAGCATTGTGTGGAATTAGAAGACATGGTGCATATGGCAATGAAAGTTGAAAGGCAACTTAAACAAAAGGGCTCCATATGGTTTGGGCAAAATTCAGATTCTACCTCATTGTGGAAGCCAAATCAGAGTAAAAGGGACAAGATGGCCAATTACAAGTCCAAAGCCAAGCTATCGAAGCACAAGAATGTGGTTCTAGCAAGGAGACAAGTAAATTTGAACCCCAACCAAGTAAAAATAGAGATGTTAAATGTTTTAAGTGTTTGGGCAGGGGTCACATTGCATCTTAATGTCCGAATAAGTGTGCAATGATCTTGGGAAATAACGGTGATGTTGAAATTGAAAGTGAATCGGATGATGATTCTGTGACATCATCAGAGGGTGAATGTGATGGAGAGGAGTATCCGGTTAATAGAGCAGCTCTTGTTACAAGGCGAACATTGAATGTGCAAGTCAAAGAAGAAAGTGAGGTGCAACGAGATAACATCTTTCAAATAAGGTGTCTCATCAAAGATAAGGTATGTAGTATGATTATTGATGATGGGAGTTGCACTAACGTTGCTAGCACGACTATGGTTAAGAAGCTGAATTTACCTACTATGAAGCATCCTAGACTATATAAACTTCAGTGGTTGAATAAGAGTGGTGAAGTGAAGGTAAATA
>JAHLGO010000140.1:5890315-5903538 GCA_020615895.1 Ceriops decandra
TTTTTTTTTTTTTGGCAAGACACCTAAAGGTATTTATAAAGCCTTAAAATTAAGGTTACACGATCATTAACAGTCATCATTAATTCTCACATATTGCCTTACAATCAATGGTTGGATTTGATTTTTAAAATTTAGGGTTAATGGTCAACAGTTAATGGTCAATCTTGACCCCTAAAATTTAGAGTCACGGTCAATGTTCACTCCTTAACGCTATGGTTGACCTATCATCACTGGTTTCTTCCAATGACCTCATTACATTTAAGCGCTCAATTTCCGCATGTGCAATTAATGCTATGTTCACTGTCTGCACAAGCTATACCTGTTGTCTGTACAAGCTATGCTTGCTATTCATGCTCCTACTATTCGTGGTCTTTGTGCCTGCTATTCACGTGCATTACGACTACTATCCACACACGCTATTCCTATTATTTGGGAGTGCTGCTCCTACTATTAGCTCACACCACTGCTATTGTCCTTGCACGTTACTGCTACTTTCTCATGTCGTTGTTGCTCTCTCCTTATGCTGCAATAGTTTTCTTATGCCATTACTACTCTCCTCACACATTGCAAATGTTTTCTCATGCCACTGTGGCTATCCCCATGCATTGTAGCCGTCTTCTTGCACTGCTGCTAGTTTACTGGTTGATTCTTGGACCTATTACTACACTTTTTATAGGTGGCTACTGATTCTTGGACCTACTGCTACATGTTTCGATGTTTTGTTTGATTTTAGTGCATGCTTCTACTGCTAGGAAGCCTCCTGAGGTGCTGCTAATGCTGGTATACCCTGTTGGATGTACAGGGAAGTGCAACTACTACTAGTATACCTACTTGGACATGCAAGAACATGCTATTGGTCTACTAGAAAGCCTCTTGGATGTGCTGCTGGTCTCTTTTTGGTGAACTGCCTTGCCTTCTTTCCTTGGTGGCTGCTGCACTCTCCCTAGCCGATTGCCCCTTACTTTCTTTCTTCCTTTACATGGCTGGCTATGTTACCTTTTTTCCTTGGTGGCTACTGCACTCTCCTTGGCCAACTGTCCCTTACTTTCCTTTTCTTTTTCTTGGCCGATTGCACCTTGCTTAGTGGTTACCCTCTCTTTTGTTGTTCACCTCTCATTTTCCCTAGGTTTACCACTTCCCTCTCTCTTTGGTCATCTCTCTCAATTTTCTATAGCATGTAGTTTTCTTTTTGTAAGACACCTAAGGGTATTTATAGAGCCTTGGAATTAGGGCTACATAATCATCAATAATCATTGTTAATTCCCACATATTGCCCTATAATTAATGGTCAAATTTGATTCCTAAAATTTAAAGTCGATGGTCAACATTGACTTCTTAAAATTTAAGGTCAATAGTCAATTTTAACCCCTAAAATTTAGGGTCACAATTAACGTTGACTCTTTAACGCTAGGGTTGACCTATTATCACTGGTTTCTCCCAATGACCTCACTACATGTTAATGGCATTCATAATGTTAAATCAACACATATAACTGTGTGAATTGTTGTTAATAACAAATCCAATATTTAACTATTAAAGATTGGTTCAAGACATTACATGAACATTCCATTTTATTCTAAATAAATCCTGAATAATTCTTTTCATAATATATCACAAATTTTTTTTTTAGTTTTAAATCTATCATGCTATCATAAAATGTTAATGAATTTTGTTAATGTGCTAACATAGTGGTTTAACATAACAGACACCACCACATAAACATACTACATGCGTGGATCATTTTTTAAGATGAAATTTGAAAAAAATATTAAAATCCAAGACATAAAACAATGTTCTCTCCAAACCTTAACATTTTCATCATCTCCTCCCTTCCCATTATCTCCTTCTCCACAATTTCTTTCATTTTTTATTCTCCCTTTAATCATCTTTGCTTGCTTGGTGCATTAAAACTATGTAATGATAGGTTAATTGCTATTATCATCTTTGTTTTTTTTTTCTTTATCATTTTGTGATCCTTCTTTTTTGTTATTATTTGCAATTTGTATGTATTGGTTAGTGATTGGTAAATATAAGTAAAGGATCAATCTTAATCTTACAATCAACCTTATAATCAAGTAATTATATTTAACTATTATATGCATGCAACAATATGTTTGCTTACTATATATATAAGAATAACTAACATCCTTTAAAAAACCTATAGTGGGATCATTATCTCCTTTATCCTTAGAAGTGTAATTTAAAGTTTAATACCTTTTGTTAGTTAGCTTATAAGGATATTTTTGACATTAAAATAACAAATGTACCCATATGTTACTAGTGTAGCTCTTTTTTTATGACTAACATATTTTTTATTACAAAAATTATAAAAGGCTTTAGAATTAACCTTATAATTATATTTTTTAAATGTTCCTATATTAATGAGATATGCCTTGTTACTTCATGTTATTACTCTATATTAGCTTCCTTTTATTATTTTCTTTTAGTTTACTTTTTAATGTTTAAGAGGTAGTTTAGTACCTTTATTAATATTGACAAAATCATCTATTTTAGTTTTTACAATTATATTATTTTACTTTAAGTTTATAGTTAAACAAAGATCTTTAATAGCAATATTGTTGTCTTTTATATGAAATTAGCAAAGAAAAAAATGGTAAGTAATTATTCAAATAAGCAAGAAATTCTTTAACAATCCAATAAGAGAAAACAACATCAAAGTGGGAGAGGGGTGAGAGGAAGAGAGTAAAAGACAAAGAACAATTATAATCTTGATAAGACAACTTAAGAAATAACTCTTTAATCTTGCTTTTGAAAGCAAGGTCATGTTATATTGAAAACAATTGGCTAAAAGATATTAAGAAAACTCAAGTTATTAGGCCCTTCAACACTTTTTAAATTTTTTACACCTTCTACCTAAAATTGTAAATGTGGATAGGTATAAAATCTTTCAACAATTTTTTTGAAATGAATTCATTGATCTAAACCTGTGGCTAGTTAAAGATTAACACTTGTCAAGAAATTAAAAATAAATAAATAAAAAGTTTATTTTCGTTTTGTTTTCATGGAAAAATCTAAAGAAGAGTCAATGTGTAAGTGTTTGTTTCTCTCCATACAATTTTGACTTAAATTATAATAATAAGAGCACAACAAGCTAAGTTGGTAATTTTACAGTTATTAAACTCAATTTAGCCCAATGGGTTAAACAAGTAAACCTATGACTCAAATCTCATACTAGTTTGATGCATAAAAAATAGTTAGTTAACCAATTAACCTGAATCAATTTAGCTGATTTGGTCAACTAGTGAATTAGAACCAAGTTTCTTTTCTTTATTTCTTAATTTTAAAATTTTATATTAAAATATTTGCTATTAATAAAAACTAACTCAAAAATTAAACATTTAAAAAATATATGTATATTTTACATTAAAACTAAAAACCTTTTATAATATATCAAATAAATGAGTGCATATTTATTTTAATACTTATAAGAAAGATGTTTACATTCACTTAAAGTTTACATAATTATAGCATCTATGAAAATAATATATATGTTTTTGTGTATGTGTAACCTACTAATTTAACTAGTGAACCCCTAATTAAACCATTACCATCATGAAGTAATCTTCTCTATAAGTTGATGACTAGTCTAAGTTTAATAACTAAAGGTAAATCTAGCTTTTATAGCATTAACCAAAAAAAAAAACATCTTATAGTAAATAGGGAAATTTTGTGTTTCTACTGTTAGTGAGTAATTATACGATGGAGTTAAAGTAATAAGATTGGGACATTGAAAGGAAGGGAAAGAATGACAAATAATCAGAGACTTATTATTATTTGATAAGGACCTACTTAGGTCTTACACTAAGAAGGGGAAGGGGTGTATCAATGTGAGATGCTCGTTTTTTACAAATCTTTTCGGATTAACTTCTATGACTTATTAAAATCAATAATCCAATTTTTATTTTTCCTCTTTATGTGAGAGTAGTAATACGGATATCAATCAAATACAAGCACCTAAGAACACACAACAATTTTTACATGGTTCACCCACAATGTGTGAGCTACATCCACAGTGTGATAAGATCACTTCTAAATCACATAATCCACTCTTATTATCAAGGGATATAGTTATGTTGTAGAAGGATCAATCCTTAATCACTTGTAGAAGAATCACTTCTTTACCACTTACAATGATCTCCCAATCACTCAAAGGTTTGATCTCTTAATCACTAGAAGAGTTGATCTCCTGATCATTCAAAGGATTGATCTCCTTATCACTCCAAGGGTCTCCCAACATTTTTCAACAAGTTTATCAAAAGGTTAGTGATTAACACTTTCCTAATAAGGATCACTCAATGTGCACAAGTTACTATTGCAGAAAATGGATCTTCTCCTTCCTCATTATTTGTCTTTGCTCAAGCTTTGTCAATCTCTTCTGTGCAAGTGCTCTCAGCTATAGGTTCTCTCCTTTGCAAGGTCTCTCCCCTTGCTACCGACTGCCTCCCCTACTACCTTGGTCGATTCTCTTCCCTATTGTTGGTGCTACCTCCCCTGCTGCCTTAGAAAGTTCTCTTCCCTATTATCGGTGCCGCCATACTTGTTGCCTTGACAAGTTTCTTCACTTACTGTCTTGGCAGGTTGCTTCACCTACTGCCCTAGTAGGTTTCTTCCCTTACTACCAATGCACATTTTCTCCTTTGCTATTGCAAGCTACTAGACTTTCTATCGTGACACATTTTCTCCTGTGCTGCCAAACTTGCTGCTGAAGCATGTTTTCTCCTCTACTATAGCAAGCTACCAAACTTGCTACTAGGACACATTTTCTCCTCTACTATTGTAAGCTACCAAACTTGTGTTGGTTATGCTTACACATGCTAGTTGTGCATATTACAATTTGCTAGTTGTGATTCACTTGCTGTTGATTCTACATGTTGTTATTGTTACTAGTTATTTCTACACTTGCTGACTTTGCTACTTATTGCAATCTGCTAGATGTATTATTACAGGTTGTGCTACTACTAATCGTGCCTATTAGCTACTGGTTTCTCCTTGGTTTGTTGTTTGCCCTCATTGTTATTGCTTGTTGCTGGTTGTACCTACAAGCTGCTAGTTTCTCCTTAATTTGCAGCCTACTCTTATTGTTATTGCTTGTTGTTATGCAATTGTTGTTGGTGTTGCAAACTGCTATTGGTATTATAGGCTATTGCTGGTGTTGTGGGCGGCTATTAATGTTATAGGTTGCTACTAGTGTTACAGATTGCTGATGGTGTTGCCTATTATAAGTTACTGGTTTCTTTACTGCAATTGCAAGATTCCTTGGGTGGTTACTGCAACTCCTTCTCCTTTTGGTTTGGCCAATTGCTGCCTTTTTTTTTTCTTTGGTGTGGCTGCTGCACACCTTCTTTTCTGGTTTGGTGTGGCTACTGCATGCCCTCTCCTCTGGTTTGGAGTGGTTGCTACATGCCTTCTCCTTTAGTTTGGTGTGGCTGCTACACACCTTCTTTTTTGGTTTGGTGTGGCTGCTGCATGCCCTCTCCTCTAGTTTGGTGGGGCTATTGCACGCCTTCTCTTGTTTGGTGTGGTTGTTGTACATCTTTTTCTCCTTCTTGTGGAAGTTACACATTTTTCTCTCCTTGGTGTTACACCTTTTTTGGTTGGTTGCACCTCCCCTTGGTGTTGCGCCTCTTTTAGTCAACTGCACCTCTCTTGACTAGTTGCACCTCTCCTAGGTTGTAACTGTCTTGCCTAGTTGCTACTGCACCCTTTTTGCCTAGTTGTTCTCTCCTTAATGGCCGCCTTCCTTGCCTTGGTTGGTCATTCTCTATTGGGTGGCTGTCTCTCTCTTTGTCGTTCACCTCTCCTTATGGCTGCCTTTAGGTTTGCTATTCTTTCTTAAAATTTTATAGCATACACACTTGTCTTGCAAAGTGCATGGAGTTATTTATCGAGCCTTAAGATTAAGGTTGTACACTCATTAATTGCCAATATTGATTCCCAAAGGTTTCCCTACAATCAACAGCTAGATTTGATTCCTAAAATTTAAAGTCAATGGTCAAGGATCAAAGGTTAGCTTTGACCTTTAAATTTTAGGGTCAATGGTCAACATTGACTCATTGACTTCAAGGTTGACCTGTCATGACTGGATTTGCCCAAAGACTTTTTATGAATCTCAACAACATTCAAAACATCAAATTAACATGAACGATAATATGAGATGCTATTGATAATAAATCCAACATAAACTATCGAAGATGAGCTCAACAATCTCTCCTATTAGACTTGTTGGCAACAAATTAAATCCAACAATGCACATATAATAACCTTTGACATTCATAGACATTCACAAGTCTCCCTGAAATATGCATCTCTCTTAACTGGGAACAATCTTTAACTCCCCCCTTTTTTTACTTCTCCTCCTAGATAGTTTCTCCCCTTTTATTTATCAAGTTACTCCCCTTTTTAATTAGTATATACTCTCTTTGGATTTATGCAAAAGATCTCCCCCTTTGACAACAAATCCAAAGAATAATAGAAAAGGGGAAAGGAGAGGGGTTAGAGGATACCTCAACCTCTAGGTAGTGGCTGAACACTTAAATTTAGCTTCGTTTATACAAGATGTCCTAATCTTTTATGCCACAACAAGTTCTCATCTTTGGTACTCATGTAACACATGTTTCTACTTCTAGAAACTTGGTATAAGTTTTCATTTGTTCTTTCACCCTTAGTAAGAACAACACCATCTCTTAATCTCTTCATTATGTAGCTACTCTTGTTGAAAGTAACTTTATGCCCATCATATAACACTGACAAGATTGTGTTTTATCCCTTCAACATAAAGCACTTTCTTTGATTTCAATTTTTTTGCACCAATTTTAGTAGCACTGATATCTTAAATCTTTAAGGCATTATCATTGCCAAATTTGACTGACTCTCCATCATATTTTGCTACTCCCATGAACATTTCAAAGTCTCCTATCATGTGTGAAGAAAAGTCACTATTTAGGATCCATGGTGCTTCTTTCTTGCCAAATTTAACACCATAATTTTTTCTCTTCCTCCTCTTCTTCTTTGGCCGAATATAGAAGCATATGTAGGTGTTCTCCTTTACACTTTTCGACTAGGCAATAATGTTTGGCCTAATATAGGGGCATGTGTGGGTGTTCTCCTTTGTACTTTTTCACCAGATAGTAATGTCAAGCAATCCTTAATAGTATATCCAGCCCTTTCGCATCTTCCACATATTTCTCCCAACAAATCAAATCTATTTCTTAGTGGAATATGGCTTGTTTTCACCTAAAACTGTCTCCTTTCTTGATAGAATCTCCCACTAGAATCTTGCCTCACATTCCTCTTTATTATAGGCCTATTGCTCCAACACACATTATTCTTATGCTCGTACTTACCACAACTCCAGCAAAATCCTTCAAATCTAGATTTTCTTCTTTCACCATGTTCATGTCTCCTATCTTTAGCAACTATTATGGCAACCTCCTCTCCATCTTTGACATCCTATCTCCTTTGGATAAGAGTCTTCACCATGTCTTTCCTAACCTATTTTAGCTTAGGTTGGTTTCTGTTGCTCCTACAGCCTTGTATGGGTTGTAATTGTTGTCAACTAGGTTTAAGTGTGTACGAAAGTAAAGCCACATAGAAGGGCAAGAAAGTACAAGTAAAGCCATATAAAGGGGCAAGAAAGTAAATCCCCACGTAAGGGCAAGAATGTAAATCTCATAGAAGAGAGTATATAAAGACCTTGGAAGACAAAACTATGGTAAGGCCAACACAATTGAATACACGGCAAAACATAAGAGGGGTGAACAAAGAGAGAGAGACCGTTGACAGTTGAGCATTCAACAACCACAAGACGGCAAAACATGGGAATCGGCCAAAGTGGTACACGGTAAAAAGAAGAGAAGCATGGCCAAAAATCAAATTTGGGGGCTGAACGAAGAACGACTGGGTGAGAAAAAAACCTACCTACAAAAGAGAGAGAAAACCCAACCTTGGGAGAGAGAGAAACTGGTGAACGACCGAAGAGGGGTTGGACGGTAGGCCAAAGAAGAGCCACCACCAGCCGAAGGAGAAAACCAGCACGGTAGAACATAGGAAGGAGAGAAAAATTCGACAACCCAAAGAAGAGAGAGAGACCATCGACAAAATAGAGCAACCAGCTAAAAGAGAGGAAGGAACCGTCTAAACATAAAAGAGAAATCGTTCAACCAAGGGAGTCAGCCAAAACCTAGAGAGAAACCATCCAACACAAGAGAGGCTGGCCAAAACATAGTTGACAGGAAGGAGAGAGAGAGAAACTTGATGGCCAAACTAGAGGAGTCAACGGGAAGGAGAGAAAGAGAAACCTGATAGCTAGAACAGAGGAGTCGATGGGAAGGAGAGAAAAAAAAAACCCGACGACCAAAATAGAGGAGTCGATGGGAAGGAGAGAAAAAGAAACCCGAAGGCCAACACAATTGAATACACGACAAAATACAAAAGTATGTTGATGGCCAAATAGAGAAAATAGAAAAACACAACACACGACCAAACCACACCGACAGTAAGAGAACAGCAGAATAGGGGACGACAAAATAGAAAAGAGGAGATCGGTAATTGAGCAAATCGAAGCCGTCGTTGGAAGAAAGAGAGGTCGATAAATTGAGCAAATCGAAGCTGTTGAATGAAGAGAGAGAAAACACTTGGAAGAGAGCGAAGAGCCATCATCGAGCGAAGGAGAGAAGAGGACCAAAAAGGGTGAAAATTGGAACACCACTGATACGCCCAAAATACACCCAAAGAAGAGAGAGAAGCCATCATTGGAAGAAGGAGAAAACGGAAATTAAGCAAATCAGAGAAATAAGGTGGTAAGAGAGAGAAATCTAGCCTATCAGCAAGAGAGAGAGAAATGGACGATTGGAAGGAAAACCGGAAGAGCGAAACAGCAAAATCC
Organism: Ceriops decandra; assembly: GCA_020615895.1. Lineage (NCBI taxonomy): Eukaryota > Viridiplantae > Streptophyta > Magnoliopsida > Malpighiales > Rhizophoraceae > Ceriops > Ceriops decandra. Next base: position 5,899,221 of record JAHLGO010000140.1, read on the forward strand.
CATTCAGCCAACCAAGTGAGCTAACAGCAGAACAAGGGAAGAGAGAGAAAACACAGCCATTAGAAGAAGGAGAAAAATCATACACGACCAGATCGGAGACCGTTGGCAGGAAGAAGAGTGACGACAAAATAAGGGGTTTGGACCACAGGACGGAAAACAGCAGACCAATGGCAGAAGGAGAGAGAAACTCACCAAACAGGGGAAGGAGACAAAGAGATGAACGGCTAAGTGGGTGAATAGAAAAGAGACAATATGGCCAAAATCAAATCCGACTAAATGGTGAGATAGATCTAGCTGGACAGTGAGAGAGATCTAGCTGAAGGAAGAGAGAGAAACCACTGACAGAATCAAGAGAGAGAGACAGACGAAGAAAACCAGAAATGAACAGGGGTGGACGGCTGATGAACAGTGACTGACAGAAAAGGGAGAAAATCTAATATGGCTAAAGGAGGTGTGAAATGAATAAGGGCAAACCAAAAATGAACATGAGTCGAGCTGAGACAATGAGATCATGAAATAAGGGGCAGATGAGACCGTGAGATGGTGAAAGTAGGAGTTGCGTGAAACAACGTAAAGAAGGAAACGAAGCATTGAAAGAACTTAACGTATTTCTAGATTTCTTCAAGAGATGTTAGAGAGGGTTGCGGTGAACTTCTAAGCGGCAGTGGAGCAGCCTTTCAATTCAACAGAGGCAAGACAAGTTAGAAGAAGGGTAGACACAGTAAGTGACACTCTTTGTATTGTACTTGCTTAGTAATTATAATATTGAAAGGAGCAAAGAATTAAGACATGCATTGTAATTGAAATTCTTAAGTATAGTGGATAATCTCAGTAAAGGAGAGTCCTTACCACCGTGGATGTACGTCAAGTTTACAGAACCACGTAAATCTCATATGTCCTTAATTTACTTTATATTCTATGTTTTGAATTGAGTTGTGAATGTAGCTAAAGTATCAGCCAACCCATAACCTAACAAAGACCTAAACAAGGAAATCCAAATTATCTATTAGGCAAGGTGTCTAAAAGGTGACTTTAGGGACTATTGCAATTAGTAGATAGCAATAGATCTACCTTAATTGAGTTTAAAAAAAAGTTTGCTTTTAAGAAGAGGTTGAAGTTGTTCACTTACATACAAATTGTGAATTGTGGCGATACTAATTCACCCCCCTCTCAGTATCACAAACTAGTAGATCCTAGGGAGAAGTCTGGAACTTCAGTTTCTTTTCTCCAAAACATCATTGTGCTTGGTTTCAAGTATAAACACAATTTTTTTTCTTCTCTTTTACCTTCTCACTCGACTTTTCAATATAGCCAAGTTCTTTCTTCCTTATGGAATAAGGTCTTTGTTTACTTAGACACTCATCCAATTTTTTGGTAGTCTTGAGCCCATCTTTGATAGCTAGTGTTGAATTTGTTGTTAACACCAAGGTTGACCTATCATCACTAGTTTCTCTCAATGACCTTACTACATCTCAACAGTATTCATAACATCACATCAATACATATAACTGTGACTCTAAATTTTAGGAGTCAAGATTGACCGTTGACCATTGACCATTTACCCTAAATTTTAGGAAGTCAATATTGACCATTTACACAACATTTTAAGAATCAAATCTGGCTGTTAATTGTAGGGCAACATGTGGGAATTAGCGATGACCATTAATAATCATGTAGCACTAATCCCAAGGCTCTATAAATACCCTTAGGTGTCTTGCAAAAAGAAAAAAAGAGGCTATAGAAAATTGAGTGACTGGCAAAGAGAGAGGTAAGAGGCAAACCTTGGGAAAAAGAGAGGTGAATGACAAAGAGGAGGAAGCCAGCCAACCAAGGAGAGAGTAGCAACCACCAAGGAAAGAAGGCAAGACAGCCGACCAAGGAAAGGAAAAAAGAAGGCAAGGTAGCTAGCCAATGTGTGAGTAACAGCCACCAAGGAAAGAAGGCAAGGTAGCTGGCCGCCCACATTAGCAAAACCCTTACAAAGACAGCTCACTGCACCAGTAAGCCCTCACAAAGGTAACAGTAACAGCCAGCTACCAGCACTAATAGCATGTTCTTGCACGTCCATGAGGGTACACAAGTAGTAGCAAACATCCTTGCAAGTTCAGAAGGGTATACCAGCACCAATAGCACATCCCTACACATCTAAGAGGGTAGACCAGTAGTAATAGACGTCCCTGCAAGTCCAAGAGGGTATACCAGCACCAGTAGCATGTCCCTACACATCCAAAAGGGTATACCAGTAGCAATAGACGTCCCTATAGGTCCATGAGGGTATACTAGCACCAGCAACACATCACTACACATCTAGGAGGGTATACCAGTAGTAGCAGCACGTCTAGGAGACTTCCCAGTAGCAACAGCACATATAGGAGGTTTCCCTACACCATCAGCATGTCTAGGAGACGTCCCAGTAGCAGCATCATGTCGAAGAGGCTTCCCTACACCAGTAGCATGTCTTGGAGACTTTCTAGCAGCTATAGCACATCTAGGAGACTTCCTTGCACCAATAGCACATCTAGAAGGATATTCCCACACTAGTAAACACCACCAAGGCAATAGTCGTACCAATAAATATCACCAAGGTAGTAGCTACCCCAGTAAACCAACAAATCAACCAAGAAAGACAAACCAAAAGGAGGCAAAAGCAGCATGTGAGTCCAAAAGGAGGTAGAGTAGTAACACAAGGGTCCTGCAGCAATAACCAATGTGCAACAGTAGGTGGTTCACTTGCAGACAACAACAACGACACGAGAAAATAGCTATAGTGCATGCAGATAGAAATAGTGGCATGAGAAGACAACTGCAGCACAGCAGTGGTACGAAAAGACAGCTGTAGCACGTAGAAAGAGCAATGGCGGCACAAGAAAACTTCTACAGCACATAAGGAAAGCAACAACGTGCGCAAATAATAGCTACAGCACACGCAAATAGCAAACACAACACGTGCAAATAGCAAGAATAGCATATGTGGACAGTAACCGCAACGTGTGCAAGCAGCAACCACAATGCACACAGATAACAACACGTATGTGAACAGCGGCAATGGGACGCATGACAGTAGTACGCATATGGACAGTAGGTAAAGCTTGTGTAGACAATGAGCACAGCTTGTGCTGACAATGGGCATAGCTTGTGCAGACAGTGGGCACAGCTTGTGTGGACAGTGGACATAACTTGTGCAGATAGCAAGCATAACATGTGCCGACAGTAACAACAGTGCATGCAAATAGTAGTAGCAGTGCACGAGTAACACCGACAGCAGGTGAGATAACACTAGTAACAAAAGAAGGAAAAGATCCATATTCTATGTTAGTAGATTGTACATATTAAGCAATTGTTTTCTAGGAAAGGTTTTTCCATAAACTCTTGATAGATTTGTTAAAAATAGGGTGGGATACCCTTGGAATGATTGGGAGATCATTGTAAGTGGTTAAGGAGTAGTCCTTCCACAAGTGGTGAAAGAGTAATCTTTCCACAACATTACTGTATTCCTTGATAACATGAGTGGATTGTGTGATTTAAGAGTGATCTTATCACACCACAAACATAGCTCACACATTTTGAGTGAACCATGTAAAAATTGTCATGTACTTTTGGGTACTTGCACATTGTTTCTTATTCGTACAATTGTGCTCACATAAAGGAGAAAATTAAAAATTAGATCATCAACTCTAGCAAGCCACAAAGGTTAAATCCAAATCGATTTGTAAAAAGAGGATATCTCACATTAATTCACCCATCTCTCAGTGTGAGACCTAAACCGGTGCTCATCAAGTGGTATCAAAGCTTGGTTCCTTTGTTGATCCAATTTTTCTGCTTTGAATTAAGGTTGTGCTTATGAAATATTGGTGGCTTATGAAATAAGAATAGCCCCAATGAAGAAAGAAAAAAAGTCTAAGGTGGAGAAGGAGCTGGCTTTCAAGGCAAGGAAGAAATTAAAGATTAAACACCAAGAAGAAGAGTCTGACAATAGCTGTGAAGAAGAAGACGGTGATACTAAGCTAGATAAAGTCATGACATACATCACCAAAAACTTAAGGAAATGAAAAGGGAAGTACAAGGAAAAATTACCCTTAAAGTACTTTAGGTGTGGAGCAATTAGACACTTTGTCATGGATTATCCAAAAAGAAGAGAAGCCAATAATGAGGATGATGATGAGTCAGCCCCAAGAAGGAAGATAAAGCAATCTAGCTACTCCAAAGCTAGAAATTCAAGTTCAAAGGGAAAAAATAAATTCTTTAGATTCAAAAGAAGAAATTTCCTGAGCAAGCAGGAGGAAGAAGAATCTAAAGAAGAAAGTGATGATGATTCCAA
>JAHLGO010000140.1:5910617-5930289 GCA_020615895.1 Ceriops decandra
TACAAAATCATCATGTTGAACTTACAAAATGCTATCTGGTCATTGCTATGATATTATTATGGGACTGGAAATGTAACTCAAAATTTGATGACTTTTCTTGGTGCAGGGGACCCTTCGCCATCAAAAGCATAGCTCACGAACGTAATTGGGGGAAGGGAAACATGGGGTACATGTTTTTTGTAGATATATTTTTTAATGAATATGGCATAAAAAAAAAAAAATGAAAACATGTTCACTTTCGAGAATTTGGTTACTTTGAAAATCGGAAACATGCGGAAATAGGATCCCTGGGAAAGCATGGGCAATGCTTCGTATATTGGATTGCATATAAATAATATGATATTATGTTGTTTGTTAATAATAATAATAATAATAATAATAATAATACTAGTGCATGAATTTTTTTTTTCAAGTCTTCAGTTTCAAACGCTAAACACGCTTAAAAATGAAAAGCATGATTGCTCGAATTCGAAGGGGGAAACACATTTTGAGACGCCGTTCCTTACTTTCTTTGACAAAATGTGCCCATTTCCCTATAAAGTTCCAAAAAAGTAGAAAACTAGAAGTCAAGTTTATAGATTTGTTTATATTCTCCACCTAGTAAATAATAATTCTTTTTTCAACAATATATATATATATATATATATATATATATATTATCATTAAATCTTAAAATGTATAATAATAGGCATCGAACCTATATAAAAATTAATAATTTTATATATTTCAGGTGAAAAGTACCTTGTTCTAAATGGCTACAAATCTCTTACAAAAAATACTAACTCTCGTTATAAATGAATAGTACCAAAAATCTCTCTTTGTAACCATCAGTTAAACTTAGTTTCGAAATTCGTGTATCTAACCTTTCTTTGTTTTGTTATCGCATCTATGAAAAAATTACTCTCGTACATTTAGAAGATAGAAAATCTAGCTTTTAGTTTTATCACTGATATCCCTAAACACTACATAAGATTATAAAATCTTTCAACATTGTCATTTGACCAGGCAATCGCAATATTAGAATTGCTCTTGATATTTAAAGGAAATCTACTTGACTTTGTCCACTGGCTTCATAATACCACCTTCTCTTTGATCGGCAAAAGCTTTTGTCTTACGAATGCTTTATGTGATTACAACTTTAGAAAAGAGTCATAACACTTTCTTGTCTTCCCCCAGTATTTTGTCTATTTTTGCCACCCTTGTCGAGCTGGTCATTATTGTATTCATATTAAATTTAATTGTACCCCTTAATAGTACCTCTTATGCCAAATAATTGAGTTGTGGCCTACTTTCTCAACTAGTCTTACATCAATAAGATTGAACAAGAATTTTATTTAACATAAAAAATAGTATATTATTACTTAGATATGGTGCAAAAAATACCAAAGTAAACAAAATTTTAATTTCACACACACGAGTGCCTATATGACACTGTCCCTTAACCCAAAACAAAATCCAAAAGGTAAATGTGCACTGTCTATACAAAATACTCGTCAATCAATAATGGAAATCTCTATCATCCTATCATCCCTAGACCTACAATCTAAAACAGACCCTTACACCAATGAGACCATGTCTATATGTTGTACCATTCATTGCTTGGCTAAGGCATTTGCAAAGAAATTACACTCTTGCGGCATGAAGACGAAGAAAACAAAATCCTTAGTTCTATGAGTCATATCCCAGAGTACTAGCATAAGATTGCAGGGTCTCTTCCCTTGGTCATTTATCAATACTACTGTGATGTGAGAATCATTTTCAATAATTAAAAAGGGACCTTCTTATGTCATTTGTTGTCACCATACAATGACTACCTCACAGATTACAAGGAGTTTCATCTCGTTGACAATAAATGCTACCACTACCTTGGAAAAAAGACATATCACCTTCCTATCATTGTAAAACACCCACTATACCTACCACTCGTAATGACCTAAGTCATAGCTACATATATATTGAATTTCACCATGTCACTTGGAGATTCCACCCATTTAAGGTTATTAGGGCATGCAAGCCTCTTCTTTGGTATGCAAACATCATGAAAATTGAGCAAAATATTCTCAATTGTAAAATGTGTGTTGGGCTATCTTACTTGCGACGACCACCATATTTGGACACAAATCAAGTCACATAATTTGTCAATTATGAATATACATTCATTCTTAACTAGTCATATAGACCAAATGATTTCAAAAAAGTCCATTTGCTAGATTTCCTTCGATCCACATCCTTATCCTAGTCCTAACCAAGTATCCCAAACTTACTGTATTAAACCAAATATTAAGGTAATATAATTTTGTAAGTACTTTTTTACAAGTCATTTTATTAACTTGATAAGGTTTTACTTCCTTATTTTGATAAGAACATTTCTTTTAGTTTCTTTATATCAATGTTAGACCCAAATTGATCATCAATCTAGTCCTCAATCTATATCTCACTCTACTTTTTTTTTATTATTATAATAGCTCCTTTATCTATTAATCTTAGGACATTAAGCTTTGTGACAATTTCTTCCAATAATTTAGTCTTATAAGCCCTTTCATTAGTCATTTTATAATGTATTTTCTTTTAGATGATATGGATTTAAATCAAACTCCCTTTTCAATTTCTAGTTTAACTAGAGGCTTTAGAATTTAACCTTTTAAATTGTTTCTACAATTTTTTCTTTAACTCTAGTAAATTGTTTCCTAATTGACTAAAGGCATAAATTTATATAGTTTCCTTACTGTATAATAACAACAATGTTTGATTTTAATTTATTTGTTTCTAATTTGTATAGGGTGGTTGTAACTCTCATTCCACAAGTTTAATTGTTAAATTAAGTATAAAAGGGTCACCTTTTTTCCAATTTTTGTGGGATAGTTTTGATAGGCATTCCTTTTCATCCTCAAAAATTAGGAAAACTTCTTTTTTGAAGCTTATAAAACCTTTTCAGTAAAAGTAAATGCATCAAATGGTCTTAATTGTTTAAACATATACTAATGTCTTTTGAACCATAAATCCTTTTTCTTTTATGAAAGGTCATAAAAACACCTTTTTTTTTATGTATGTTTTTAGGAGAATAAAATAACTCTCTAAGTTCCCTTTGCTTCCTAGTCAATGGTTAAAACATTGATACTTTTATCCTCATTCTTATATCCCATGTCAATAGGTTTGTTAACTAATGAAGCTAATAGAGGAAATTAAACTTTATATTGTGGTTGAATAACTTGTTCTTTTGGTCTTCTAATTCCTTCAAATTCTTTTGAAAATTATAAAGGAATTAAAGATGTTCAATGTTTCCTTTTTTATCTAGGTTTAACCTAATAAACATATTATTTGAAAATCTTATTTTTACATCATCATTATATTTAATGACTTCTTTTAATTATTTATCTCGCCTTTTAATAGACTCTATGACATTTATTAGGGTCCATTTTTTAAATAATTTAACTTGATCCAAGCTAATAGTTCAAGGAGTCATTATATTGCTTTTAGCCCCGTTAGTGAGGAAATAATGGTAAGCCCCTTTTTGGTAGATAACTTACATGAAATTTCTTTTATTTCCAAAACACTAATATTCATAATCTTATAATAAATCTTATAAATATAGATTATGTTTTTTTATTCTAGCATCACATCAAAACTTTTTATTTTACTGTTTAGGGATAATGCATGAATTAAGTTTAGATCATTGAAAAAAAAAAGAGTGATGTTTGGATAACAAGAAAATTAAATAGCTTCATCTCTCAAACTAGATTTTTTTACTCCTAACAAGAAGTCATGAAACTAGTTCTGCATTTTGACCCTAAGACTTAACAAAGTTATTAAGTCCCAATCTTGTAGCCAGTTTAATTGCCATTTGTACCATTCCTAAATAAAAGAATTTGTATTTCTTTTGATAAGAGCTAATAAGCTTAATAGATAATAAGATAAAATTATTATAACCTTGTGATAAAAATAAATCTTTTTCAATGGTTGAAAATACATAAAACCACATAATTTGATGGAAACCTTTCTTTTGATAAATAAAAGAAAAAATGAAGTAGAAAGATTCCATTTTTGCAAATAATTATCATTTTTTTATTAATAATTATTTCCTCATTCCCACTTTTATTACTACTAAATGATAGGTTTTGAGGTAACCTATTCAATATAAATTGCTCATAATCTTAATATAAGTCAATGATTTATGCCTTATCTCCAAAACACTCACCTAGCAAACATAGGACAACATTACATGACTTTGTCAAAATTGAAAGCAAAATTAAGGTCTAGTACAACCTTTTTCCTAAATTAACTTTCATAGTAATCTTGCATGGTATAATATAATATAGAGAAATAATTTTGTTTTTTAGTCCTTACAACCAAATAAGTAATCTTATTGGCTAGAAATGAAGAGATTGTATCATTATTAAGGAATTAAATCATTCAATACTTGCAAGAAAAGCTAATCAAGATTAATAACTCCATAGTATAAAGGAATTAAATGGGTTTAAAGTACCAATGATATATAGATAGAGCATATTAAAGTGAATAGTTGTTGATGTAGACAAAAACGTTAATTTCAAAATCAATTTCTACAAATGAGTTTGTGGAACCTAAGAAGGAGCCTTGTCAATTACAATTGAAGAGACAATCTCATCATTTTAAAATTAAACCAATCAATACTTTCAAGAAAAACTAATCAAGATCAATAATTCCTTTGTTTGATGAAATTTAAGGGATTTAGAGTAATAATTATGCATAAACATGATTGTTGGAAAGAATATAATGGTTGGTGTAGATATAAAAATCAAATTTTACCTCATTTTGCATAAATAAGCCCTTACAACTAAAAAATGAGCCTTGATAGTAAGAATAAAGTGAGGGTTTCATTATTTATGATTTAAACTATTTAATTCTAGTGTGAAAAGCTAATTGAGATCAATGACTTCTTTTTTTTATATCAGATTTGATGGATTTAGAATATGAATGATGTAGATGTTCTTATTATAATGAATAAAATATTAGGTGTAGACATGAAAGTTAATTTCAAGATTATTTTGTGTGAATGAGTTCTTATAACCAAAGGATAAGCCTTATTAGTTAGAAATGAAATAATGGTCTTATTATTAAAAAATTAATCCATTTGATTTTGGTAAGACTAGTTATGGATAAACATGCTTGTTGTAGGGTATATTATGGTTAGTGTAGACATAAAAATTAATTTTAAGATTATTTTGTGTAAATAAGTCCTTGCAACCAATGAAGGAGCCTCATTGGCTAAGAACAAAGAGATAGTCTTATTATTCAAGAATTAAGATATTTGATACTTACAAGAAAGCTAATCAAGTGTACTAATTGCACATAAACATGACTTATTATAGTGTATATTGTGATTAATGTAGATACAAAGATTCATTTCAAGATCATTTTGTGTAAATAAGTCCTTATAACTAATGAAGGAGCATTACTTGCTAAAAATGAAGTTATAGTCTCATTATTAAATAATTAAATATTCAATAATGGCAAGAAAAGCTATTTAAGAGTACTAATTATACATACATATACTTGTTGCCACATATGTTATGATTGATGTAAGCATAAATTAATTTGAAGACCATTTTGTGTAAATAAGTCCTTACAACTAATGAAAGAGTCTTGTTGGCTAGAAACGAAGAGACAATCTCATTATTTAGTAATTGAATTGTTCAATACATACAAGAAAAGTTAAACAAGATCAATGACTCTTTTGCATGATAGAATCAATGAATTCAAAGTACCAATGGTGTATAGACATGTATGCTAAAGTGAATATAGTAGTTGATATAGATGAACAAGTTAATTTCAAAATCACTTTGTGTAAATGAGTCCTCAGAACCAAAAAAAAAGAGCCTCATTCACTAGAATTAAATAGATAACCTCATTATTCTATAATTCAATTATTTAATACTCACAAGAAAAATTAATCAAGATCAATGATCACTTTATTTGATGGAATTTAAGAGATTTCAAGTATCAATTATAAATAAACATCTTTGTTGGAATGAATATATTGGTTGGTGTATAGATAAAAATTACTTTCAAGCTTATTTTGTGTAAATGAATTCTTACAACTAACAAAAAATAAAGGTGTTGTTATCTAGAAGTTGAACTTCTCAATTCCTATATGAAAAGTGAATCAATTAAGATCAATAACTTCTTTTTCTTTTTTTTTTATGGAATTTAATGGATTCAAAGTACCAATGTTTTGGACACATTTCTTACAATGAATATAATTTTAGGTGTAAATGTAAAAGTTAATTTCAAGATCATTTTATGTGAATGAATCTTTATAACCAAAGGAAGAGGATTGTTAGCTAAAAACAAAGAGATAATCTCTTTATTCAAGAATTGAACCATTCAATAGTTACAAGAAATTCTAATCAAGATCAATAAATCCTCTATTTTATAGAATTCCATGAATTCAATGTACCAATGATTTATAGACATGCTTGTTGCAATGAACACAGTGGTTGATGTATAAACAAAAAATAATTTTAAGATTATTTTGTGTGAATCAGTCCTTGGAACCAAAGTAGAAGCATTGTTAACAAAAAATGAAGAAAGTGTCTAATTATGTTGGAATCAAACCATTTAATTCCCATAAGAAAAACTAATCAAGATGTAAGACTTCTTTTGACTTTTTTCTCAATGTAGGGATTTAAATTGCCTAAAGTGTAGAGGTTCTTATTATAATGAATATAATATTAGGAGTAGGTAAGGGCATCACCAAATTCAATGAGGAAGAGGCTAAGAAGATCCCACATTAGATAGGTTGAGGGGGTATTGGGCCTTTCAATGTGCACATTACACACCTTAATAGATTACCTTTTAGGGAAAGGATAATGACCTTATGACAAAATGATATCAAATATAACCTAACCCAGTTTCAATGTCTTAGCACTAAGTGCTTTAAAGGTGGAGTAGGCTAAGGGGGCTCTATCTACAATAAGGGCATCACTAGATTTGATTGGAGGGGAGTGTGACAAAGTTCCACATAAAATAGGCTAAGGTGATCTTAAGACTTTTAAACATAGGCATTCTAGACTTTAATAGATCACCTGTTGAAGAGAGGGTAATGATATTGTGATGAAATGATATAAGAGCCAAACCAACCTAATTTTGATGTCCTAATACTCAATGTTTTAAATATGGAGCAGTCAAGGGGTTTGATGTATGACGAAGGCATCACCAAATTCAATAGGGAAAAGTGTGACAATGTGAGATATTTGTTATTTTTGTAGATTATGAATTAGTGAAAAGTTTTATATCTTAATTTAATTTATGAATTTTTAACACTCATTTTTTAATTAATTATTTTATTGTTGTCTTTTATAAATTAAAATTAGATATTTTATATTATTTTTATAAATTAAAATTAATATATTAGTTTATTATGTGGTTAAGAAAAAAAATTACACACAAATTATGTGATGTTACTAATTTAATAAAATTGGGTGTTTATCTAATTATTTAACGAACTTACCTAGGCTTTAAACTTCTGTTGAAAAGAAGAAAAAAAAAACACTAGGGCAACCTTTCAGATCAAAGTAAGGTCTCTTTGTGAAGTTTTGAACCAACAATGTAAAAATAGGAAACTCTACGCCTTGAGATGGAATATTCCTCTCGTGACCAAGAGAGAGAGTTTCCTGTGACGAAGTTAAATGGGTACAGTGTCAATATATGTGTCTGAGATTCTCATTGAATCGGTCGAATATGTAGGGCGGAACAAGAACATGCCAGCACAGTTAATATTATCTACTCACCCATGCTGTGATGGTGGACTTTAGAACCACCATAATTCATCCATGAAGACATTGATAATGATATTGGCCCTGGGCCCACACCCAATATCATCATAGGTCTTAGTGGTCTGTACCATTTAACACTCCCAGCCCAAGGCCGAGAGAAGGAGTAAAAGAAGAGAATGATGCCTGACGAGCTCAACTGATGTCAGCTGAAAGCCGCAACCTGATATGTATCAGTTAGTCAACTTACTAGCTCTCAGCTTGTTAGCCCTGAACACGACCACATTGAGTCTGTAGTGTTTTAGAGGGAGTTGTCATTAAAAGACTTAAATCCAATGCGGGGAACAAAAGAAAAATAAGATTCATTAATCATGAGGTACATAAATCCATCATTTGAAATTCACAAAGCCAAAACCTGCTTGTCAGCTTGGAAAAGTCAGTTAGTGGGATTTGTAATTTCCATGGTCTTGCCCTTAATTAAGAGTACCATTGAGTAGTTAAAATTCTAGATATTCTTCCTAAAGGTTACATATTCAAATATTTAAAAAAATAACATAAAATATATATAAAAAATTATTCTCTATTAATTATTACATAATTTACACTTTAATAAACTTCTTAATCGATAATATCATGTTATCTCACCGTTCAATGAAGAAAATTAAGGCAATCCTAGATATTTCAAAGCCAGTTATTTTGGAGGCAAAGATGTCACAGCCCTAATTCCACGTTTTCTATTTTGGGGGCATCATGGCCATGTAGGGGGAAGAAGCACTTCCAAGGCGTGGAGGCAGTGGTGCACCGCCTTATGGACACCCCTGAGGTTTCGAGGGATCAAACTAACTAAATAATTGTCTAGGAAGCTGTTTTCGATTAATCTGTGCGATACAAATTTTGTCCTTGCATCGTAGCACTTGGAGCAATGCTAATCATCCCGAATAGTTTTCCTCACCTTGTTACTAAAGAGAAAAATTTTATCAATTTATTATTTTGTTAATTTAGTCAAAGAGATAATTTTGTTATTCACATTAACAAAATAATAGAGTTAAGAAGAGGTCAAAAAAGATTATACAAACGAATATCATTATTTGACGATTTACGTGACAACATTGGACTAATTAATAATAATCATTGCTTGGTTACTTATAATGCCACTTTTCTTCTTCTAGGGAACTCCTATGCAAGCTCATTCGACTATTAAAAAAAAAAAAAAACATTCATATGGATCATAAAAAAGGGAAAAAGAAAAATAAATACGAGAAGGAAGAGTTACCTATGACTCGACACATGCTTCTTATTACTAGTGTTACTATTGCAATACCATAGATTATATCAACCCTTAAAGTTTGGTTTTTTATTTTATCTTGTTAATGTATATGGTATCTTCATAAATTATGAGATTGTGTCATTTCTTTAGAATATTGGTGATTTCAATTTTATTTATTTATATATTTTCTTTTAATAAAAATTTTAAATTGTTATTACAAGTGATAATTCAAGTGAAAATAAGTGAGAACAATGTATTAATGGAAAAGTATAAAGCCCGGTAGCTATGTAATAGGAAACAAATGCAATTAAAGAGTTTAATTAGACAAACACACTAAAAATGATGAGTTTTTTTTTAAATTTTTTTTTGTCTTTTCTTCTCCACCTCCTTAAGTGGATATCATGTTTTAATGCTTTCACTACTTAATTAACATTTTTTTCCTTAGCCAAAGAAACTAACTATAAATAATAATTAAATTTTAATTTATAATAAATACTAACTATAAAAAGGTAAGGAAGTCACCTACTCTCACAATGCAATGTTCTGATAAAAAATAATCTTCTTTGTCTCTTCCTGAGTCCAAAATATGAACAAAATTTTATAAGTCATATGTGTGTGTATATATATATATATATAATCTAACGGAAAAGGGAATGATTTAGATGTGTCAAATAAGATTAAGGAATTGAGAAATTAAAGAAATAAGAAAGCAATGAATAAATTATCATGTTGTCTTTCCACAGACTTTTTCAAGATGCTATTCCATATGTTTGAAAATGAAGTAAAGAAAAAAACTTTCTTGTTTCCCAACTATTCCCTCTTTACATCATTGGCTTTGACCCTTGTGAAAATAATTGACAAAAATTATGTTTGCCTAGGAATTAAATCAAATAGGCAAATCAGTAAAGAGCCCAAATCGCTTACCCACACAAAAATATTAAATAAAAATTCTCATTGACCCAATTTTTATGCCCTAATGCCAAGTGCTTGAAATGTAGAGTAGGCAGAGGAGACTAATCCTTAACAAAGGCATCACCAAATTCAATGAGGAAGAGTCTAAGAAGATCCCATATTAGATAGGTTAAGGGGGTCGGGGGCTTTTTAATGTGCACATTACATATCCTAATAAGTTAGCCTTTTAAGGAAAGGGTAAAGGCCTTACAACAAAATGATATCAAAGACAACCTAAACTAATTCCGTTGTCCTAATGCTAAGTGTTTAAAGGTGGAGTAAGCTAAGGGGGCTCTATCTACAATAAGGGCATCACTAGATTTGATTGGAGGGGAGTCTGATAAAGTTCCACATCAGATAGGCTAAGGTGATCTTAGGACTTTTCAATATGAGCGCTCCAGACTTTAATTGATCACCTATTGGGAAGAGGATAATGACCTTGAGATGAAATGGTATAAGAGCCGAACCAATCTAATTCTAATGTCCTAATACCAAGTGTTCTAAATATGGAGTAGTCAAGGGGTTTGATGTATGACAAAGGCATTGCCAAATTCAATAAGGAATAGTGTGACAAGGTAAGATAATTGTTATTTTTGTAAATTATGAATTAGTGAAAAGTTTTATATCTTAATTTAATTTATGAATTTTTAACACTCATTTTTTGATTAATTATTTTATTGTTGTCTTTTATAAATTAAAATTAGATATTTTTTATTATTTAAGGACTTGAATATATTAGTTTATTATGTGGTTGAGGAAAAAAAATTACACACAAATTATGTGGCATTACTAATTTAATAAAATTGGCTGTTTATCTAATTATTTAAGAACTTAACTAGGCTTTAAACTTCCGCTGAAAAGAAAAAAAAAAAACAAAAACACTAGGCCATCCTTTGAGATCAAAGTAAGGTCTCTTTGTGAAGTTTTGAAACAACAATGTAAAAATTGGAAACTCTACGCCTTGAGATGGAAAATTCTTCTCGTGACGAAGAGAGAGAGAGTTTCCTGTGACGAAGTCAAATGGGGACAATGTCAATATATGTGTCTGAGATTCTCGTTGAACCGGTCGAATATATAGGGCAGAACAACAACATGCCAACACAGTTAATATTATCTACTCACCGATGCTGTGATGGACTTTAGGACCACCATAATTCATCCCTCATTGGTCATTATCGATTTGGTAAAGTTAGTCAAGTGGAGTTTGTAATCTTGTTGGCGTGGGGATTAATTCCTTAAAATATATCATCCTGATGTGACCAGCCACCGTGTCAAACCAAAAAAATTCAAGCAACCGTAATTGATGATTAGAAATTTTGAGATAAAATAGCTCTCAGCTTCGGTTAAGTCTTTGCCTGACCTTGACTTATTCAAAAAAAAAAAATCTAAACATAGTTACAAATTACATATTAAGGTATCATTATATCATAAATAGAGTATCCATATGATATAGTTAATTAAATTTATTGAATTAATAATTTTTTATATCTTACTATTTGATTAAAACTATTCTAATGAATACACTAAATTTTTTTAGATAAATTAAACAAATTTTATTAAAAATATCTAAAAGTAGGGTGGTGTGGTTTTGACACAATGAAAGCTATTAAACAAAGTTCAAATCCAATAAAAAAAAAGGAAGAAAGAAAACAATATTAAAAAGAGTTGAAATTATAGTTAAATAATAAGATTTGTTTGTATAGCAATGCCTTGATAAACACGTTTGATGGCCTAACATTTGTAGGTAGAGAGGAATGAACGGGCCTCGTGCTCTGACTTGTCAAAACGAAGACAAACTTTCCCCCACCTGCTCTGACGTAATTAATTTATAGTACTTGCTTGCTATATAAATTGACATACGCATATGCAATTTGCATGCGCAGGTAACCAATAAGGCATAATTTATCTATGATCATCCCTAGGAATATGGCAAGGAAAAGTTCCATTTCGGTTGCTAAATGCTTCACTCTCTTGATTGCATTCCTCCTCTTCTTTTCAAGTGGGGTTATCACTGCAAGAATGTCACCTTATACCTATCAGGCTCAAAGTAGGGTTCTATTTCTCGAGCTAGCTTTAAAATTACATGTTTTAATATAATCTTGCATCATTTCTTTATAATAGATAAGTGTGACTTATTTGCTAAAGTGCAAGTTAATATAACAGTAAAATTACTTTATTTTAATCTAAATATTATATGTTTGAGTTGAGGAAAAACTTCTGTTAAATTAAATTGCATGCATCTAACCATTTTGCCAACACCAATGTGTAATAGTTTCACGGGTGTTGATGATTGTTGCAGAGGCTGATGCTCAGGGTTATGCAGGAGGAAGCCACTCGCTTCGTGGGGGTAGTGGTAGTGGTAAGGCTGGTCGCCGCTGAGAATTGGAGGGCGGGGCGAACCAACCGCGACGTAGAATCTGTACTCATGAATGCAATGTAAAATTTGTTAGAAAAAAACATTGTTTTTTGCCAGTTGTCTCTCTGACTGAAGCTGGAACTTGATGCTTCAACTCTGAACAAAGTGTTCGTTTTTCTTTGGCGTAATATAAAACTAATATCCTGCGTTGATAGTTACGGGGGATAAATTGGACAAAACATTTGAGATGGAACTGTGGCGTCACCTTTGTAAAAGGCTCAGATCCAATGAGTTTTCGAGCTCATCTCCTTTGTGGTTCGTTGCCTAGAGCCTGCTGCTTCAGACTCGTTAACCTCTAGCCCACACCCAATATCATCATAGGTCTTAGTGGTCTGTACCGTTTAAGACTCCCACCCCAAGGCCCAGAGAAGGAGTAAAAGAAGAGAATGATGCCTTTAGAGTGTTAGAGCACGACGAGCTCAACTGATGTCAGCTGAAAGCTGCAACCTGATATCTATCAGTTAGTCAACTTATTAGTGTTGGCCCTGAACACGACCACATCTAGCAGCATCAGCCTGAACTTGACCACATCGAGTTTGTAGTGTTTTAGAGGGAGTTGTCATTAAAAGAATTAAATCCAATGGGGGGAACAAAAGAAAAAAAAGATTCATTAATCATGAGGTACATAAATCCATCATTTGAAATTCACAAAGCCAAAACCTGCTTGACCGGGGTTTCTCCTTGTCAGCTTGGAAAAGTCAGTTAGCGGGATTTGTAATTTCCTTGGTCTTTGCTCTTAATTAACAACAGTACCATTGAGTAGTTAAAATTCTAGATATTCTTCCTAACGGTTACATATTCAAATATTTAAAAAATAATATAAAATGTATATAAAAAAATTATTCTCTATTAGTTATTACATAATTGATGTAGTAAGAAATCAATAACAACGATTGAATTCCAAAAAACAAAAGGTTCTATCAATTTAGGGTACGTTTTTCCTCTCCTTAAGAAATCGTAAAATATATATATTGCGTACAATTGTACTAAAATTATAAAAATATTATTTTATAAAATTTAATTAAAATTATGAAAAAGTCCATCGTAACTTCTTATCCTTTTTTTCACTTGTTCACATACTCCTCGGCTATCTGGTCTACATTAATAATTTACATTTTAATAGACTTCCTAATCGATAATATCATGTTATCTCACCGTTCAATGAAGAAAATTAAGGCAATCCTAGATATTTCAAAACCAGTTATTTTGGAGGCAAACATGTCACAGCCCTAATTCCACGTTTTCTATATTTGACTTGATTGAAAAATAAAAAATGAATAGAATGTCATTTATAATTTTCTGTGCTGTAAATAATTTTTATAATTATATGACTATGACTTGACAATTAAGAAAATAAGAAAGAAAAGAAGAAAATTCTTCACTTGCTCTCTCTCTCTCTCTATTTCATTGCATGGCATAATTTGTTAGCCTCCTCCTTGAATATAAATTCCTACCCTACTGCCTGATATTTGCCAACCTTTGAGATCAAAGTAAGATCTCTCTGTGAAGTTTTGAACCAACAATATAAACATACGAAATTCTCCACCTCGAGGTGAGAAATTCTTCTGGCTTGCTTATTAAAGTGAATAAAAGAAAAAAAGTCTCCCATGACGAAGTCAATTAAGTAAAATATCAATATATATGCCTAAGATTCTCGTTCAACCAGTCAAATATATAGGGCGGAACAAGAACATGCCAACCTGGTTATAATATACTCACCGTCGCTTGCCTTAATGGACTTTAGGACTACTCTAATTTATTTTTTTTTTTTTAAAAAAAAGTCATTGAAAATGATGCTGGTTCTGGGCTCTCTCACAAGTCATTCCCAAGTTGGTGAAGTCAGTCCAGTGGACTTTGTAATCCTGTTGGCGTGGGGATTAATTCCTCAATAAAATATACCCTCATGGTGTGGCCAGCCACCATGTCAAAACCAAGAAAATTCATTCAGGCAACCAAAAAGAACAATAATAAATATCATATAATCTCACCCCTCATTGAAGAAAGTTTAGGCAACC
The DNA here is from genome assembly GCA_020615895.1 of Ceriops decandra. Lineage (NCBI taxonomy): Eukaryota > Viridiplantae > Streptophyta > Magnoliopsida > Malpighiales > Rhizophoraceae > Ceriops > Ceriops decandra. Next base: position 5,925,018 of record JAHLGO010000140.1, read on the forward strand.
GCGAATGCTTAAAACCTGGACATTTTGGGAGCTAAAGTCGTCACAGCTCTAATCCCACATTTTCTACCTAATTAAAAAGAATGAAAAGAAGAAAATTCCTCACCTACTCCCTCTCTTTCATGGTATGGCATAATGTCCATGGTATGCCTCTTTCCTGAATATATACATTCGTAAACGCATGGGATCATGCCATAGGAACTAAAAAACAAATGGGAAGCAAGAGTTTCTTTTCACTCTTCTTCTCCGTGATATTCCTTCTGATGTTATTCTCGATGGGCCTCGCAACTGCAAGAAACTTAGCTTATGCCGACCTATTTCAAGGTTAAGTGCCTATACCATATTATGTTTATATGTTTGCCTTGGAATTAATCATTATCGCATATAATCATTCAAGTGAAGATGAGCATGAACATGTATATATATTTTTGACTTGGCGAAATAATGATTCAAATTGAACGAAAGTACGTCATTTTTTATTTTTTTAAAATTTACGACACAGTGAAGCGAACGGATTGTAGGCGGCCTCGTGGCAGCGTAGGTGGAAGCATTTCGCAGTGTGATGGCACTGGCGGCAAACCTGGAGGTTTGGATATATACTTTTGGGAAAGTAAACATTTATAATTATTAACTCAAATTTTATGAAAAAAAAAAGTCAAATTGGTTAATTGCATGGCAAGATCAGAGTAGAAAAAAAAATTATTATTCACAAAAAGAATTAATTACGAAATATATTTGTTTTTTTAAGTTGTTAAATAATTTAACAAGCTAATTTTTATGTATATGATTCTTATGAAATCAATTACATAAGATTAATCGCTTTCCTTCTCTCATTCTCTCACTTGATGTTCACACTGCTACAAGTAAATTAGCCCATTCGAGTCTCGAGAACATCTCAAAAGTATGGTTCTTGTTTTTTGTATGCAAGCATGTATTTGTGTGTGTGTTGTCTATAAGTCTTTTAGAATGCTCATTTTATGGCCTGTTCGATAAAATATTAACCATTATTGCAGGCAATTAGCGATACATTAATATGAATGGCCAAAAGCATAGCTAGCGCTTGATGGCCATTTAAACTGAAGCAAAGGCAGCGGTGAACAAGGATTAAAGGAACCAAAAACAAATTGTCTTCGAGAATAATGTAACAAATTCATGTCTTGTAATATCCCAGTTTTAGTATATTTGATTGGGATACTTTTATTAAAATCTCTTGATTTTGTGTTCCATTCCTAATTCATGACCATGTTCTTTGGGTCTTTTAGTTCCATTCCTAATTCATTGATTTTGGGCATTGTATTCCTGTGGTCCAAACTTTAATATTAATGCAATCATTGCCGTTGGAGAAAAAAAAAAAAAACATAGCTCGTCTGTCAAAGGAATGATGCTAGGTCTTGTGGTTCAAATTTAACAAACTCATTGACATGAAATGACAAAACCAAGACCTTATAAGTCAGTGTTTTCTGTTATTTTCACACTAATAAAATAAAGAGAGAGCATATGGACAATGGTCATTACTAATGATCATTATCTTATTTGAGCTGGTATTTGGCATTGTTTTGTGTTTTTTTAAGTATATGTGAGTTACTGTGTTATTTTGTGTTTTTAGACGAGCTATCTAATGTTTGACTAATGTTATGAGATAAACTCTTATCATGCTCGGAAGTGTTAATCTTCATATGCAAACATTAAACTATTTACTATGCTATCATAACATGTAAAGCAAGCAACGCACATTGAACGAGTTCAATAAATATGTCCAAAGGGTTCAAAGACTTGCTATCATCAAATATTTCATTTTTGTGAGTTGTCGAAAAAACAAAGAAGGATAATGGTTTGTTCGTGTATTTTCTTTTTGGCTTCCTTTGTCTCAAAATGGTGGGGGCATCTCGTATCTCACAAACATGGACAATCTGGTATGCAATCACGGCACCATACAAGCAGGATGTCTTGTTACATATGTTAGATTACATATGTTAGAGATGCCATCATAATCGCTTCTTTCTCTTCATTTTTCTTGCATCTATGCATCTCCGGGTTAGCTGTTTTATTTTACTATTTCTTTCATGGGCAATGTGGGAGCAATAATTGCGGTGGATATAAGTCTTTATCTGTAGCTACATATGTTTAGTAAGTTTTCAGCTCCATTCAATACTTCATGAAGTTGTGGTCAGACAACAAACGGGAAGCTATTTCAACAATTGACCTGTTATTTCGCCGGGCAAGAGCACCAAAGCCGAAGCAAAACCAAAACCTGCTCTATATGGTATTCTTCAGGCCCTCCATCCAGAGCCAAAATTGATCCCTGTACATCCCAACAGCACCCCCCAGAGCAGCGGCTAGACCCAGCAAAATTAGAGCAGATACGTCACCTCACCTCTACAATTAAGCAAGAGTGGCAGTAATTTACGCCAACAGGCACATGTGTATAATCAAGCCTGAAAGACTTAGCACAAGCAGTAAACCTGAAAGCTCAGTATAACTGATACATTTTCAGTCCAAAGGTGCTCTAAATGCTACCATGTGCGTGCATATGGATGCAGAGGTAATTATTATGATTTGTAGGTAGTGGTTTTGGGTGTGTGTTGATTTGACTTTTTATCAGTTTTGAGATGTCCATCCAATCTGCCATCCGGTCTCTGCAGCTTGCGAATTTGGTTGTGGTTCCCCGTAGCATTGCGTTAAGGCTGCATAAAATTTCGTTCCTTTTTTATTTTTTGACGGTCTTAAAGTGTGCTTTTCTCTTCCACACGCATATCAAAAGGGCAGGAATTCTAAGTGCTTTTGTTTTTTTTTTGCCAAAAAAAAAAAAAATCAGGGCTCCTTTGAGAGCTGCTTTGTTTCAATCAATTTATTTGGCCCGTGAATTATCGGGGAAATACGTGGGGGTGCTTTGTGGAATGCATACCAACTGCTTACAAGACATGTAGGTTTCTATGAATTTGGACTCCTAGACTGGTGAACTTCAAGACTTTAATTCTCTCTCATTGCATGAAGTATAGATCTATCTATAACAATGGGTAATAGAAGAAGGTTAACAGTGGCGAAAAAATTGTCGGTGCTAAAAATATTAAAGTTCCATTGAACTTCCCAGTTTCTCCTTCTCGAAACAATGATAAATGTTAAGAAGAATATATTCAATCTAGATATTGTTTTGTGTTGCCAAGAAAAAAATTTTCATGTGCTTTCTAAAAAGAAAAGGTGTTAAGAGGAATATAATCATAGTTAAAGTCTTTCTTCTTCTCTCTTTTTTTTTTTTTTTATTGAAACGTATTAAAGTCTTCTTCAATTCTTAGTTAAAAAGGTTATGAAATATTCAATCAGATCTTCATTTCAATATTGCTGGCTTCACCATATTCACTAAAGCCTCCTTCATTTGTCAAATACAATCATATCTCTATCTCTCTCTTCCCCCTTCCCTCAATCTTTTCTCTCTTTTTTGTCATGTTAAATTTCAAAACTTTCTTAGCTCTGCTCCCTCCTTTATGTTGCTAGGAAAATGGAGGCACTCTGCCAATTATTCCTAGCTGTAAGCCAAAACATTCAATGGACTAATTAATTGCAACTGCAACGTCACTTGCTACCCACAATTTAAAATGTTGGACTTTAGTCGAGAGAAGAAGTCAATGGATTTGAAGTTGTGTATACGTTACAAGTAAGGCACCAAAAAGATAATGTATGCTGGGAAAGGGAAGAGGACAAGAAATAGGCTTATTAATTAATTAATTACTGAGTGAAATGTGGCTCTCAATTTGTTAACAAGTATTTTTGATCAAAAGACTGTAGTTTTTCTTTTTAAAAACATTTTAGAGCAAGGTATTGCACTAAATTGCTAATAGACTAAAACTCATCACTTGTTTTTTAGAAGAAAAACTCATCATCTTTACTGGCTAAAACTCATCATTTTACAGCTAGAGCCAGGATTTGCATTGGGAAAGAAAATTTGAACAACTTATAATCATTAATGGCATGTTCATCCCAGCAAGGTTTATGGGCGACCAAAAAGAGATCTTTTTTCAGGTAAGATCAAGAGATTTGTTGATATTATATTCCTTCTCATGGGAAACTGTCATAAATATTGATTTCCCTGTAAAGCGCTTTCTCTCATTATTTTTCTCATTCTCTTCGCACAACTGCTGCAATGTGAGAAACTATTTCTCTGTTAGTTCTCTCATCTCCACATGTTTGCTTTAACATATAATTTTACGAGACCATCACAAATATATTTTCGATTTCGGTGCCGGATGTGTTGTTCTTTCCCAATATCTCAACAAATATATTGGAATATGTTGTGAACCAGGCAAATTTTACCACTCAAAATCTCCGGAATATGCCAGATTGTCTTGCCACATCAAAGAACGTAGACGCGAAATTCTGTGTCGCTAACAATGACAATCACTTTGTAGAAAACCATTTATGCATATGATTAGTCTATATAATTAAAAAAATAATAAAAAAAAACTAACGTAGATGCATGGAGAAAACCTAAAAAGAAAACCTAAATCAAGCTAATATTTGTAATGGCTTCAGACGACATGCATCCACCGTGGTTGTTGTACTTAAATAGACTGGTCCTGAAAACTAACCACGCTTAGCTACCTACCTACAGATCGATAGCGAGTTAAATTGACTTGGCTATAGACAGAAAAGATGGAAACCATGGGAACTTTTGTTGGGTGTTAAGCAGGGTTTACTTTTGTTGTATTTAAATTGGCTAATTTTACTTTTTATATATACAAACATATGACTCAAAAATGGCACCAGATGGGGCTTTTTTCGAATCCCTTCTTTCTATTTCTTAATTGAAAAGTAAAGATAAGAGTATAAGAAATATGCATTTGAATGCAAATAAAAATGTATATAAGGAGCGATCACATAATTATTAGAAAAAAAAAAAAGTAATAAAGTCACCTACTCTAGCAGCACAATTTTTTGATAAATAATCTTCTTTGTCTCTTCCTAAGTGCAAAATATTAACAAAAATTTATAAGTCATATATATATATATAATCTAACGGAAAAGAAAATGATTTAGATGTGTCAAATAAGATTGAGGGATTAAAGAAATGAGAAAGCAATGAATAAATTATGGTGTTGTCTTTCCACAGACTTTTCAAGATGCTATTCCATATGTTTGAAAATGAAGTAAAGAAAGAATTTTCTTGTTTCCCACTTATTTCCTTTTAACATCATTGGTTTTGACCCTTAGGAAAATAATTGACAAAGATTATGTTTGCCTAGGAATTAAATCAAATAAACAAATTAGTAAAGAGCCCAAA
>JAHLGO010000140.1:5930299-5955110 GCA_020615895.1 Ceriops decandra
TGGAATAATCTCTATCAACTAATCAATTAAATGGATAGCACTTCATATAAATCAAAAAAGCTCTTACCTACAGAAGTAAAGCCAAGATTAGGATCAAGATTAAATAGTTGACTATCTACTTTCTTTAGAGAATTTTTTTAGGTGATTATTCCTTGAAGAAAATGATAAGAAAAAAATGGGGCATAAGGTGCCAACTAGCCGAACATAAAATAGGTAATCATGAATGCAACATGAAATTTGAAAAAAAAAAAATTTTGCTAGTTGTCTCTGATTAAAGCTGGAACTCAATCCTTCAACTCTATGAACAATAGCCCAGTTAGTATGTTTTCCATTTACACTATATTACAAAAAAATGTGTTTTACTTTGTTGTAATTAAAACTAACATCTTGTATTGATAGTTATGTGAGATAATTTTTGTTAGGTATCCCTTCTTATGTGTTAACCTTATAAGGTATAAATACCTCATTTGTATAGTAAGATTAAGATTAGGGTTAAGAGCCAGTCGACTAGAAAAAGAAAAGAGAAAAACAAGGTACATCTGGAATTTCATCTTGAATGGTTGGATTATTATCTTGAGGTCTAGTTGTTGAGTAATTGTTGACAGAAAGTTCCTTTCATGTTAGTTAGCTTATTTGGCCTCTCATTTGGTTCAAATTGAGTTTATTAAATTTAGTTGATGTAATTGAAGTTATGTACCTCTATTGTACGCATTTATTGATTATAGTGAAGTTGATTTCTGGACCAATGTATCTCGTGGTTTTTCCTCTTTGCTTTGAAGGGGTTTTCCACATAAAAATCTAAGTGTTTGTTTGTGTATTGCTTGAATTGCTATATTTGTTATTCAATCAACTTCTCACAAATTCAAATAAGTTGGAGAGGTCTCTTGGGTAATTTGTACTCCACTGTCCCTTTCTCATTATAGTGGTATTAGAATAAGATTGTGTTTCTGACTTGTTTGAATGATGAAGTTGAATGTGAATAGAATGTTTTGTTTGAATAACACGAATTATTATATATAAAGGAGTAAAATGAAAGACCTTTTATTTGTGAAGAAAATACATTTGTCAATATTTATTACTTCTAAACCTAAGTCAAAGAATGATGAGGAATGGGAATTTGAGCATTAGCATGTTTGTGACTTTATACAACAATTTGTTGATGACAATGTTTACAATCACATTTATAATAAGACACATGCATGAACTTTGTGGAGCAAACTTGAGATATTATATGCTTTAAAGTCTGGTAATAATAAGTTGTTTCTATTAAAGAAAATGATGCAGCTAAGATACAAAAAAGGGGGTTTAGCAGCAAACCACTTGAATGAGTTTCAGAGTGTCATTGATTAATTATTAGACATGGACATTAAATTTGATAATGAGGTTCTCAGGCTATAGTTGCTTGCTACATTACCTAATTCTTACCACAGTAGCATCATTGATCTCCTTTCCATAGCCTCTAATGGAGTATAAAATTTCATTTACTCTTGTAAAGAAGGCATTCACAAGTTCATCATTTTGCTCTTCTAAACTTATAACTTGGCTTCCTTCACAACCTTGTCTCTTTCATAAATGTTCTTCAATTTGTCCCAAATTTATTTGGCTGTGTTGTATCTCATCACTTTGGTGAATTCTTTATCTGATAAAGAGATATATAAGGCATTTCTTGCCTTTCCATCACATTCTAAATTTTTCTTATCAATAGGCATCATAGCAGTAACTTCAGCAACAGGAATAAAGCCACTAACAGTAGATTCAAATACATCCAAACCAAGTGACATCAGATATGAGAACATTTTATTTTTTAACAACTGATAATTTTGCCCATCAAAAGTATGAATGTCCTTGCTATTAACATTTTTCATGTTATCCATGATATCAACTAGTAGTAGATGTAAAGATTTATAGTAAAAATAAACAATTTCAAATCAAAGTAGACAAAATGGATCAATAGAGGAAACCGGCTTTTATACCACTTAATGAGAACCTTTTGAGGTCTCACATTGAGAGGAGGAGAGGGTGAATCATTGTTAGATGCTCGCGTTTTACAAATTTGTCCAAATTAACCTCTGGAACTTATTAGAGTTAATGATCCAATTTTTTATCGTTCTCTTTTATGTGAGAGCGATCGTATGGATATCAATCAAATGTTAGCACCTAAGAACATACAATAATTTTTACATGGTTGACTCACAATATGTGAGCTACGTCCACAAAATGATAGGATCACTTTTAAATCACACAATCCATTCTTATTATCAAGGGATACAATTATGTTATTAAAGGATCACTTGATGAAGACCTTTTAAGGTCTCACACTAAGAGGGGTGGGGGTGAATAAATGTGAGATACTTAATTTTTACAAATCTTTCCAAATTAACCTCTTTGACTTGTAAAAATAGATGATCTAATTCCTATCTTTTTTCATTATGTAAGAGTGGCCGAATGGATATTAATCAAACATAAGTATCCAAGAACATACGGCAATTTTTATGTGGTTCACTTACAATGTGTAAGTTACGTCCACGGTGTGATAAGATCATTCTTAAATCACACAATCCACTCTTATTATCAAGGGATACAATTATGTTATGAAATAATCACTCCTTAACTACTTGTGGAAAGATCACTCCTTAATCACTTATAACGATCTCTTGATCAAAGAGTTTATTTCCCAATCACTTTAAGGGTATTCCACTCTTTTTTAATAAGTTTATCAAAAGGTTTGTGGCTAACACTTTCCTGAGAAGAATCACTTAATGTGTATAAGCTACTAGTGCAAAACACAGATCTTCTCCTTCCTTTACTATCGGTGTTGTCTCACCTACTACCTTGGTAGGTTACCTCCACTACTATTACAAGCTGTTAGACTTGTTGCTAGGGCACATTTTCTTCTCTGTTGTTATAGGCTACTAGATTGGCTATTAGGGCAAGTTTTTTCCTCCTACTGTTGGTATTGCTTGCCTTGTTGTTAGGGCAAGTTTTATCCTCTTACTACAAGCTGTTGGACTTGCTACCATTGTTACCTACACTTGTTGCAATTACTGCATACCCTTGCTAGTTGTGCCTGCACTTATTGCTATTGTTACCTGCTGCAAGCTGTTAGATGTGCTGCAATAGGTTATGCTGTTGCAAGCTACTAGATGTGCTACTGTAGGTTATGTTGCTACAAGTTATGCTACTGCAAGCTATTGGATGTGCTGTTGTAGGTTATTGGATGTGTTGTTGTAGGTTACTGAATGTGTTGCTATAGGTTATGCTGTTACAAGCTATTGGATGTGCTGTTATAGATTGCTAAATGTGCTACCACAGGCTGTGAGTGTAAGCTATTGGTTTCTCCTTAGTTTGCTGTCTACCCTTACTACTATTGCTTGCTGTTGGTTGTGCCTGCAAGTTACTGGTTTCTCCTTGGTTTGCTGTCTACCCTTGTTGCCGATTTCTCCTTAGTTTGCTACTTACCCTTGCTGGTATTATTGCTATTGCTACCAACTATTGCACCTCCCCTTGAGTGGCTATTGCAACTTTTTTCTTAGGTGGTTACTGTAACTTTTTCCTTAATTGGTTACTGCAACACCTTCTCCCTTTGGTTTGGTTTGTTATTGCCTTCTCTTTCTTTGGTATGGCTATTGCACATCTTTTTCTCTAGTTTGGTGTGGTTGCTATATACCTTCTTCTCTAATTTGGTATGGTTGCTACATGCCCTCTCTTCTAGTTTTGTGTGGTTACTACACACCATTTTCTCTGGTTTGGTGTGGTTGCTACATGCTCTCTTCTCTAGTTTGGTATGGCTGCTACACACCTTCTTCTTTGGTTTGGTATGACTACTGCACACCCTTGTCTCTAGTTTCATGTGGCTTCTGCATGCCCTATTCTCTGGTTTGGTGTGGCTATCAGCTATTGCACCTTGTTCTCTTTTTAGTAAGGCTACCTCTTTCTTCTCCCTTTGGTGTGGATGCTAATTACTGTAACTCCTCCTTTCTTTGGTATGGCGGCCTCCTTCTTTGGTGGTTGCTGTCACTTTTTCTTTGGCTAATTATTGCTACAACTCCCTTTACCGGCTACTACTACAACTCCCTTGGTCGACTGCTGCTGCATATTCCCTTGGTCGATCATTCTCTCTTTGGTGGTTACCTCTCTCTTTACCACATAACCTATCTTTGGCTTTAAGTTTATTGTTTATATTTCCTTGGTTAGCTCCCTTAAATTTCTATAGATACACACATCTTAAAAGATGCATAGGTGTATTTATAGACCCTTAAGATTAGGGTTACACACTCATCAATAATCAACATTGATTCATAAAGGTTACCCTATAATCAACCACCAAATTTGATTCTTAAAATTTAAGGTCAATGGTCAAGGTTCAACGATCAACATTGACCCTTAAAATTTAAGGTTGACAGTCAACATTGACTTATCAATCAATGGTTTTGCCCAATGACCTCTCGATATCTCAATGACATTTATAACATCAAATCAACATATACAACTATGTGAGATGTTGTTGATAATAAATTCAACATTAGCCATCAAAGTAGGCTCAACAATCTCCCCCTTTGGATTTGTTGGCAAGACATTAAATCTAACTTTCAGGAGTTAAGCATAAGCACAACTCGCCCTAAAACATGCATCTCCCTTTTTACATGTACCTGTACCTTTAACTCCCCCTTTTTCCTACTTCTCCCTCTTGACAATTTCTCCCTTTTTATTTATCAAGCTACTACCCCTTTTGATCAATATATACTCTCTTTGGATTTATACAAAATATCTCCCCCCTTGACAACAAATCCAAAGAATAATAGAAAAGGGAAGGGGAGAGGGGTTAAAGGGATACCTTAACCTCTAGAGGATGGCTGAACACATAAAGTTAGCTTAACTTCTAGAAAATCTCTTATCAGCAACTTACTTTACTTCATTTTTCCCTACTTTTTATTTAATAAAGTGGTACTTGATTTTAATATGTTTAGTTCTTGAGTGTTGGAATTCTTTGATAAATTAATGACACTTTGGTTGTCATAACCAATCAGCAATGGTTGTTGCACATCTACCTTCATATCTCCAAGCTATTATTTCATCTATAGTAGTTAAGTACACGCCTGAGTAGTTGCCACATATTCAACCTCTACAGTAATTAGAGTCACTATATTTTGCTATACCATGAAACACATCTACTACCCAAATAAAATGCACCATATGATGTAGAGCTTCTGTCATTATAATTTCTAGCCCAATCAGTATCTGTATACCCATACAAATTAAGTTGTCCACTTTTGTCATAAAGTAGCCCATAATTTGTTGTGCCTTTCACATATTTCAAAATTCTCTTCGTAGCTATGAGATGAGATTCCTTGGGCTTACTTTGAAATCTGGCACAAAGTGTTACAGCAAAAACAAGATCAAGCCTTAATGTTGTCAAATATAGTAAGCTTCTCATCACTTTTCTGTATTCCTTCTTATCAACCATGTTGCCTTTCTTATCCATGCTTAACTTTGTTCCAATTGTGATGGAAGTACTTACTTCTTTAAAGTTCTCCATCCTAAACATTTTTAATAGCTCACTAGCATACTTTTTATGGGAAAGAAAAAGTCCTGCCTTGCTTTACAAAACCTATAGCCCTAAGAAGAATTTCATTTCACCTAGTATGGACATCTCAAACTTCTTCTTCATCTAATCGACAAAAGCAATGCAAAAGGCCTCTTTTTTAGCAGTAAAGATTGTATCATCAACATAAACCACAATAATTAACTGGCCCTTCTTATCTTCCTTTATGTATAAGTTGTTGTCCACATTCCCTTTTCTAAACTTCATATCTTTGAGGCAAGTATCTAACTTGGAATACCATACTCTTAGAACTTGCTTTAAGCCATATAAAGTCTGGTTTAATTTGCACACACTTGAATGATCATAATTAGGTATAAAACCATTAGTTTGTTCAATAAATGCCTCTTCTTCAAGCTTTCCATTCAGAAATGTAGACTTCATATCCATATCCATTTAATAAACTTAGTAGTTTCTTTGAGCAATAATGGTCATGAATATTCTGATTGTTTCAAGCATGGCCACAGAAGTAAAAGTCTCTTCAAAATTAACACCTTCTACTTATAAGTAGCCTTTGCAAACAAGTCTTGCCTTATTTCTTACCACCTCAACATTTTCATTAAACTTATTTCTGAACACCCATTTGGTTCCAATGATATTTTTCCCTTTAAGTTTAGGTACTAAACATTAAATGTTGTTCTTTTCAATTTGATTAAGCTCTTCATTTATAGCACACACCCATTCCTTGTGCTTTAGTGCTTCTTCCACTAACTTGGATTCAACCTCAGAGATCAATGAGGTTTGTTCACCACCTCTTAGTCTTCTCCTAATCTACATAAATTCCTCTTTACTGCCAATAATGTTTTTAGTCTTAACTTTAGCTCTGACTCTTCTATGAGTTTGGGAATGCCTTGATTCTTCTTCTTCATCACTTGTAACTTGAGAATTAATATCTTCTTCATGTTGAATGGCCTTGAATTCATCACCTTCATACTCTTTTCAGTTGTTATACATGGCATCTTTAGCTTCCTTATGTTGTGATAGCATTGTAGAACCATTTTCAATCACTTTAACATCAAAGTTGTCCATCATTTTTAGCAACCTTTTCTTATAGCATCTAAAGTCTCTTCCATTCGGTATATAACCCAAAAATATGCCTTCATCAACCTTCTCATCAAAATTTTCAAGATGCTTGGCTTTGACTTTAATGAGGCACAGACTTCCAAATACTTTAAAGTGTTTTACACTTGATTTCTTTTCATACCATAGCTTATAGGGTATCTTCTCTGTATATGGTCTCATTAAGCATTTGTTTTGAATCTAAGTTATAGTGGTGATAGCCTCTCTCCAATAAATATGTGAAGTACCATGCTCAGCCAACATAGTTCTTATCATATCCACTAGGTTTTTATTCTTCCTTTTGGCTACTCCATTTTGTTAGAGTGTGTAAGGACTAATATATTCATGCTTCACTCTATACTTTTCCAAATAATCTTCAAATTCACTAAATTTGTATTCTGTCCCATTGTCTATCTTGAGCCTTTTAATTTTTCCCTTCAACTAATTTTCAGCCAACCTCTTAAAGCTCTTGAAATTATTGAGAGCCTCTAACTTATGTTTTAAGAACATAATACAAGTTATTCTTATAGAATCATCAATGAAGGAGATGAAGTACCTATCACCCTTTATTGATATTTGTCTCATAGGCTCACAAACATCCGAATGGATGAGTTCAAATGGCTTTTTTGTTTGAATCTCCTTATTTTTTTAGGAAGCATTCACCATCTTCCCTTTTTGAAACATGCTGCAAATTACATCTTTCTCGCTTTTCAAATTGGGTATATCTCTCACAATTTCATTTTTAGATAGCTTGTTTAACCCCTTTTGTCTGAGATGTCCCAATCTTCTATGCCATAACAAGTTTTCATCTTTGGTGCTCATGTAGCTGTGTTTTTGCTTTTGAAAATTTGGTATAAGTTTTCATTTATTCTTTCACCCTTAGTAAGAACAACACCATCTCTTAATCGCTTTACTATGTAACCACTCTTGTTGAAAGTAACTTCATGTCTATTATCATGTAGTTGGCTAACACTAATAAAATTGTGTTTTGGCCCTTCAACATAAAGCACTTTCTTTGATTTTAGTTTTTTTGCACCAATTTTAGCAACACTGATACCTTGAATCTTTAAGGCACCATCATTGTCAAATTTGACTGATCCTCCATCATATTTTACTACTCCCTTCAACATCTTGAAGTCTCCTATCATGTGTAAAGAGTAGCCATTATCCAATATCTATGGCTTTTCTTTCTTAAAAGCTTTTAAGGCTACTTCCACAACCATAATCATTCTCTTCCTCTCTTTCTTCTTTAGTTAATGTAGCAGCATGTGTAAGTGTTCTCCTTTGCATTCTTTGATCTGGCAACAATGGTTGGCCGAATGTAGGAGCATGTGCAGGTGTTCTTCTTTAAACTCTTTGACCAGGCAGTAATGTCAACAATCCTCAATAGTATGTCTAGCCTTTTCATATATTTTACAAATTTCTCCCAGCAAATCAAATTTGTTTCTCAGTGGAATATGACTTCTTTTCACTTGAGATTATTTCCTTTCTTGATAGAGTCTCCTAGACTCTCGCCTCACATTCCTCTTCATTATAGGCCTATTACTCAAGCACACATTAGCCTTATGCCCATACTTACCACAATTCCATCAAAACCTTTAAATTTGGATTTTCTTCTTTCACCAAGTTCATGTCTCATATCTTCAGTAATTGTTATGGAAACCTCCTTTCCATCTTTGATAGCCTATCTCCTTTATATGGGAGTTTTCACCACATCTTTCCTAACTCATTTTAGCTTGGGTTGATTTCTTTTCTCCATCACATCATTGTGCTTACTTTTAGGCATAAACATTATTTTCTTTTTCTTTCCTAATTGCTCATTCGACCTTTCAATATAACTAAGTCCTTTATCCCCCATGGAATGAGGTCTTTGTTTGTTTAAACACTTATCCAACTTTCTAATAACATCCTCCTTGATGGCATTTACTGAAAATGACTTTCTTTTCACTTTCATGGCTTGTTTAAAGCTTTTTTCATGCCTTCTTAATTCGGACTCAGCCTTATAGAGCTTGGCTTGCAAAATCATCACCTCTTGCTCTTGTACAATCACCTTAGCACTAAAATCTTCGTGTATCTTACCTTGCTTTGCCTCAAGTACGATTAGCTCCTCAATTCTCTTCAAGTAATCCTTCTCTTTTGCTTCAAATTCCTTTTCTTTCACCTAGAGATTAGATTTATCAATGGAAAAATTTTCATATAGCTTTTTGAAATTTTTTAACTCATTTTCCAGTTTACTATTTCTATGCAAACAAGCTCTCAATTCATTCTCAAGTTGCTAAACCAACTCATCTTCTTCCTCTTCTGTTGATTCCTCATCACTTAAAGATTCTTGATCATCATTTACTTAAGCGACCAACATATCTTTTGTAGCCTCATCATTGAAATCATCATTAACTTCTTCTTCAAAATCTTCTTCATCCAGCTTGCTCAAAAGATTCCTATTTTTGGCATTTAAAGAATTGCTTTTCCCCTTTGGCACTTAAATTTTCAACTTTAAAATAGCTAGATTGTTTTGTCCTCCTCCTTAGGACTAGCTCATTATCATCATCACTGTTTGCTTCTCTTCTTTTTAGGCATTCCATGGCCAAGTGCCCAATTGCTCCACACCTAAAGCACTTCAGGGGTAATTTTCCATTATACTTCCCTTTTCCTTTCCTCATGTTCTTGGTGATTTATGCCATAACTTTCTCTAGTTTAGTATCACCATCTTCTTATTCATAATTGCTTTCAGATTTTTTTTCTTAGTCTTTAATCTTTAATTTTTTCATTGCCTTGAAGTTCAACTCCTTCTCCACCTTGAACTTTTTTTCTTTGTCCATTAGGGCTATTCTCATTTCATAAGCTACCAATTTGCAATACAAATCATCGAAGGGCAGCCTATTCAAATCTCTATCTTCTATAAAGGAAACCTTAGCATTGTAAGCTTTTAGTAAGGTTTTAAGTATCTTCCTTACCATAAAAGTATCATTGATCTCCTATCTATAGCTTCTAATGGAACACACAATTTCGTTGACTCTTGGGAAGAAGGGATCCATAGATTCATCTTTTTACATCTTTATGTCTTCAAATCCGCTCCTTCAAATTTATAGCTTGGCTTTCTTCACAATCTTGTCTCCTTTATAAATGTTCTTTAATTTGTCCTAGATTTGTTTGGTTGTGTTGCACCCCATCACTTTGGTGAATTCTTTGTTTAATAAGGAAACATATAAGGCATTTCTCACCTTTCCATCACACTTCAAATTGTTTTTACCAATACGCATTACAGCATCACCTTCAGCAACAGGGACGAAGTCACTAAAGCAAATTCAAAAACTTCTAAACTAAGTGACATCAGATATAAGAGCATTCTATTCTTCCATAAATGATAATTCTGTCCATAAAAGATAGGAATGCCCTTGCTATTAATACTATTCAAGCTATCCATGATATCAATCAGCAATAAAGATAACAATTCACAGTAACAACAAACAACTTCAGATCAAAGTAAGCAAAATGAATCAATAGAGAAAACTGGCTCTAATACCACTTGATGAGGACCTTTTGATGTCTCACACTAAGAGGGGGAGAAGGTGAATCAATGTGAGATACTTATTTTTTATAAATCTTTCCAAATTAACCTTTATGACTTGTTAGAATCAATGATTCAATTTTTATCTTTCTTCTTTATGTACGAGTAGTCATACCGATATCAATCAAACACATGTGAGATCACCACACTCTCCCCTACCTAATCCAATAATGCCCTCATTATAGATCAATCCCCTTTGCTTACCCCATTTATGAAGCACTTCGCACTAAAATGTTAGAATTCAATTGACTTAACTCTAATACCACTTTGTCATGGGGTTATTACCCTTTCCCTAGAAGATAGGCTATAAGGGTATGCAGCAACTATGTTTAAAGGCCCTAGCATTAGTGTGACAAATTCCAACATTGGTTTGACTAGGAAAGTCATAGGGCTTTTAAACATAAGTGTCACATACGCTAATATACTGTCTTTTAAAGATAAGGTAATGACCCTATGACAAAGTTGTATTAGTGAACCTAAACCAATTTTAGTGACATAGGCTTAAGCACACCAAAAGTAAAGTAGGCAGCAAGGGTCTGATCCACAATAGGGGCATTATTGGATTTGTCACAGGAGAGTGTGAGGAAATTCCATATCAAATAGACAAGGGGCATGTCGGGGCTTTTAAACATAGGTACTATACATCTTAATAAGCTATCTTTTATAGAAATAGTAATGGCCCCATGATAGTGGTATTAAAGTTGACCTAACCCGACCTAACTTGATTTTGATGACTCAATGCAATGCACCCCAAAAGTAGAGTAAGTGGGAGGCCAAATACATGACAAGGGCATCATTGGATTTGGTGGGGGAAAGTGTCACAAAGTTCAACATTAGATAAGATATGAGGGTTTTGGGGCTTTTAAATGTGAGTGTTGCATACTCTAATAGATTGCTTTTTAATGAGAGGGTAATGATTCCATAACAAAGTGGTATCAAATCTAATCTAACACGTTTTTTATGTACTAGTGCCAAGCACTCCTAAGATGAAGTAGGAGTAAGGGCCTAATCCATGACAAAGACATTGTTAGATTTTGTTGTTCCCATAGCCTTGTATGGGTTGTAATTATTGTCAACTAGATTTAAGTGGGCAAGTAATTTGAAGCCATATGGAGGGGCAAGAAAGTAAAGCCACATGGAAGGGTAAGAGAGTAATTTGAAACTACATGGCAAGAGAGTAATTTGAAGTTACATGGAGGGGGAAGGAAGTAAAACCATAACTTTGCAAGAAAACCCTACACGGCAACAAAGAAAATAAGGTTGAGAGAGAGAAAAAGGATATGACCAAAATAGGGGGGCTAAACGAAGAACAATGGTTGACCAAAACATAAGAGAGAGAAAATGAAGTCATCAGACGAAGAGAGAGAAAAAATTTGGAAGAGAGAGAAAAGAAGCCATTGTTGTAAATAGGAGAGGTCGGCAAATTGAGCAAATCGGAGTAGACTGGCGGACGAAGATAGAGAACACTAACGGTAAGAGAACGACATAATAGGGGTTTGCAAAAGAGAAGAAACAGTTGGTAAAAATAGACAACCACTAGAAACTCAAGAACGGCAGAACAGGGGCTGGATGCCAAAACTGACTAGCCATTGGAAAAATGAGAAAAATCATATACAGCCAAAACAAAGAAGTTGACAGGAAGAGACAAAGAGAAACCCAACAGCCAAATTGAAGCAGACTGGTGGAAGGAGAGAGAAACCCAACGGCAAAAATCAAAAGGTCGAAAAAATCGAGAGAGAGAGAGAGAGGGAGAGAGAGAGAGAGAGAGAGAGAGAGAGAGAGAGAAACAAAAAGTGAGACACCACCAGAAGAGCAGACAGCAGATCTGTGACGGCGTGAGACAAACGAACAACACGGTAAAGAGAGAACCGTGAAACGAATGAAGAGAGGGACTTCACCGGAAGAGCAGACAGCAGATTTGCGACGGTGTGAGACAAACGGATGACATGGCAAAGGAGAGAAAATTGGCTAAAAGAGAGAAAACTAGAGACAGAAAAAGAAGGAGCCAACAATAGAATAGAGGAGTGGACGATTGATGAATAGTAACTGCCAGAAAAGGGAGAAAATCTAATACGGTCACAGAAGGTGAAACGGACAAGGGCAAACCAGAAACGTACGTGAGGCGAGCCGTGAGATACTAAGATCGTGAAATAGGAGATGAGTGAGACAGTGAGACGGTGAAAGTAGGAGCTATGGGAAACAACATAGGGAAGAAATTCGGCAAAGCATTGAAAGAACACAATGTATTTCTAGATTTCTTCAAGAGATATTAAAGAGCATTGCGGTGAACTTCTAAGCAGCAGTGGAGCAGCCTTTCAATTCAATAGAGGCAAAACAAGCTAGAAGAAAGGTAGACACAGTAAGTAACACTCTTTGTATTATACTTGCTTAGTAATTGCAATATTGAAAGGAGCAGGGGATTAAGACGTCATTGTAACTGGAATTCTTAAGTATAGTAGATAGTCTCGATAAAGGAGAGTCCCTACGACCATGGATGTATGTCACATTAATGAAACCATATAAATTTCATGTGTCCTTAATTTGCTTTACATTCTGTGTTTTGAATTAAGTTGTGAACACAACTAAAGTATTAGCCAACTCATAACCTAACGAAGACCTAAACAAGAACATCTGAATTGTCTATTAGGCAAGGTGTCTGAAAGGTGACTTTGGGGACTATTGTGATTAGAAGGTAGCAATAAATCCACCTTAGTCAAATCTGAGAAAGAGTTCGCTTTTAAGAAGAGATTAAAGTTGTTCACTTACCTACAAATTATGAATTGTGGTGATACTAATTCACCCCCCTCTTAATATCACAAACTAGTAGATATTAGGGAGAAGTCGAGAACTTTAATTAGTATCAGAGCACAGGTTCACCAGTTTGAAACTTAACAGCTTGGTGTACTAGTTTGAAGGGATCTAGAAGTTTAACTTATTCAACATACTGCGAAATGGAAGTCGGTACTAGCACTAGCACCACTTACAGCTAGAAGGTTCCAATCTTCAACAAAACCAACTACCATATATAGAGAGCAAGAATGCAAATGGTATTTGCAACCATGGGCATAAATGTGGTGAAATGCATACAAGAGGGGTTTGTGGCTCCGAAAGAAAGTAAAGAGCCAACCCCATAGGAGTTAAGGCAATTTGAGATAAATGGGAAGGCCTCAAACGTCATTATTTTAGCATTGACAAATGCTAAGTATGCTAAAGTTATGAACTACAAATCTGCCAAGGAGATATGGGACAGATTGGGGAAAGTCTATGAAGGTGATGGCAGAATGAAGGAGGCTAAGCTTCAAGAGTTTAAGGAGAGATATGAATCTCTCATAATGCAGAAGAATGAGACAATTCAAGAGTTCTTCACTAGGGTTATTGATGCTATAAATAACCTGAGAAGTTATGGGAAAAACAAGAAGGACTCATCGATTGTGAAGAAAATTCTACGAATTTTGCCTAAGAGGTTTGCCTCAAAGGTAGCAGCCATTAAATAGAGTAAAGATCTCAATTCTATGTCTCTACATGTTCTCCAATGCAATCTCATTGCATATGAGATGAGGATAAAGTTAGCTGAAAGCTCTACAACAATGAAGGTATCAAAGGAGGCAGCTTTCAAAGCTATGAAGCACTTAAAGATAAAAGAAGAGGAAGAATCATCCAGTAAGGATGATGATTAGGAGGAGGAGGAAGAAAGGAAAGGTGAAGTATTGGTTTACTTCACAAGAAAATTCAAAAAGGGGTCTAAGAGGGGAAAAGGACAGTTGTCCTTGAGATGTTATTGTTATAGGCAGACTGGACACTTTGCTTCTCAGTGCAAAGTGAAACTTAATGATGAAGATGACAATAGTGATGATCAGAATTCAAGATGGAGAAGTTCATCATTCAAATCAAAGAAGTCCAACAAAAAGACTGCTATCCCACAAAAAAAAAAAAAGAAGAAAGGCTCATTTAAGAGTTATGTGAGTCAAATAAAAGAAGCTGATGAGGAGGAATATAAAGACTCATCAAATAAGCATGCCTTTATGGCATTAGCTCAAGGTGGTGGTTCAACCTCTGAGGAAGAAGAGGAGGTTAATGAAGAAGAACCAGATCTTGAAGCTAAGTTAGAAGTAGCTTCAAAGGAGATAATCAGAAGGGGCAAAATCATAAGAAGGTTGGAGGCCCATATAAAACAAGTGGAAGCAAAGTCTGAGGAAGCTGAAAGTCAAAAGGATGAAATAAAGGCTGAGCATATTGACCTAAAGAGAATATTTGAGTAACATATCAAAATATGCGAAGACCTTACAATAGAGCTTGGCTCAAGGGCTTTAAAAATTGAAGAAATGGAGAAAGAGTTGCAAAGGGCTACAACTAAACAGAAGAGGAGAAGAAGGTGGCGGAAATGAAAGTCACACAAGCAAAGAAGCCAGCTACGTTGCCTACACAGAAAGTGATGAATAGAAGAAGACAAGTAGTGATCAGACCTTAGAAGAGGCAGTTTCAAGGTCATTGCCTTTATTATGGAGTTTAGGGTCATAAGGTGAGTAACAGCTAGTGGAGAAGGCCAGTATATGTCTCCAACTTGAGAAGATACGATGTTGCATACAGGGGGAGACAATACAATATTTAAAGCAGCACACCTGTCATGAGTTCTTGTATATGTTGTAAAAAGTAAGGACACACTGATAAGGAGTGTTGGTGGAAGCCCAAACCATTAGTTTCAAAGAACAAGTTTGCTGTATTGGTAGACTTGGAATAGTGTGAAAGGTGTGGGTAGGATGGCCATAATGCCAAGAGATGTATAACACTTCTCCCTGAGCAAGAGAAGACACTCAATGGCACAGTGAAAACAAGCGGTGCAGTCAAAGTTGAGAAAAAGGAGAAAGCTATCTTCCATCTAGTTCAAAAGAAGGATTATAGAGCAAAAAAGGAGGTGTCAAATATAGCTAAAATTGCACTAAAGGCTAACTGCAAGGATAAGCAATGGATCCTTAATAGTGGATGCACTTCACACATAACGGTAGACAAAAGTAAATTATTAAAGCTAAACAAATCAAGAGAAGGCAGAGTCAAGTTTGGCAATGATGATTCACTCAACATTAGTGGTCAGGGGTTAGTAAATATATGAAAAGGAAAGCTAAAAGATGTTCTACACGTTGTAGGACTCAGATATAAGCTAGCATATGTCAGCCAACTATGCAATGACAATTACAAAGTGATATTCACAAAAATAAGTTGTCAAGTAAAGAGTAAAGAAGACAATATTATTGCAGCTGGGAAGAGAATAGCTGGAAATTTATATGTGATTGATGAGGACAAGATAAGCAGCTATTTACTTAGCAAAGAAGAAGAAAATCAACTCTGACATAGGAGGCTAGGACACTTATCACAGAACAACATGAGGAAGCTGACCATTACTCATGCAATCAGAGACATTCCCGACCTCAGGAGAGTGAGAGAGAGAGAGAGAGAGAGATAGTATGTTTGCTCAGCATGCTCTTAAGGAAAACATACCAGAAAGCAATATAAGACCAAAGAGTTCAATTCTGAAGTAGTGCTTGACATTGTGTATACTGATTTGTGTGGACCAATGAGGACAAAAGGGTTAAATGGTGAGAGGTACTTCATCTTGTTTATTGATGATTATTTCAGTAGGACCTGCATCATGCACCTTAAACACAAGTCAGAAGTTCTGAATTTCTTCAAAAGATATAGAAAATTGGCTAAAAATGAGAGTGGAAGGAAGATCAAAGTATTGAGATCAAATCAAGGCACTGAATTTACAAATAAAGCTTTTGAAGATTACCTTGACAAGCATGGTATTCACCATCAGATGGTAGTAGTAAGAACACCTCAACAAAATAAGGTGGTAGAGAGGAAAAATAGAGATGTGGTTGAAATGGCAAGAACTCTATTGCTAGAATCCAAGCTTCACACAAGATTTTGGACAAAAGCAACATTTACAGCTGTACATCTACTTAATAGAGTCTTATTAAGGCCCAATACTGATAAAACTCAATATGAGCTATGGAGTTAGGAAAAAGGCAACAACCAAGTATCTCAGAATCTTTGGCAACCCATGTTTTGTGAAGAACAAGGAGCAAAATTTGGGAAAATTCAAAGTTAGGTCTGATGAAGGCATCTTTATGAGATACTCAGCAAAGACAAAAGGTTACAGAGTTTTCCTACACAAATTGGGAAAAATGATCACGTTCAGTAATGTGAGAATAGATGAGAACTGGAAAACAATGCAGAATGGAGAAGCTAAGGACAATGAAGAAGATGACTTCGAGATAGATGAAGAATCAAACCAACTTGAAGAAAAGGAATAAAAAGTATGTTCACACTCAAAAAAGAGTGAGTTTGAAGATGAAGAAAAAGATTCTCTTGCAACTAAGACTGTGCAAAAGAGAAGGACAAAGAAGACATGGACTAGTGCTCATTAAGGAAATCAGATCGTAAGTGACCCATCAGTAAGAGTTACAACAAGAAGAAGAATTGTGGAAGCTACTGCTTTACTCTCACAAGTTAAACCTAAATCTATTAAAGAGGCTACACAAGACAAAGCCTGGGTCAAAGCTATCAATGAGGATCTAGATCAAATTGAGAAGAATGATACTTCAGAGCTGGTTCCAAGACCCACTAATAAGAATTTCATACGAACAAAATGGATGTTTAGGAATAAACATAATGAAGATGGCAAGGTGGTGAGGAATAAGGTCAGGCTAGTTTACAAAGGCTATACTCGATAAAAGGGGTAGATGTTGATGACAGTTTTGCACCAGTAGTAAGGTTAGAAACTATCAAAATGTTCTTAACTTTGGCAGCACACAAGAGGTATAAAATCTATCAGATAGATGTGAAATCCGTCTTTCTAAATGGACTCCTGAAAGAAGAAGTGTATATTAAACAACCCAATGGAGTCCAAATCAATAAGGATGAAACATATGTGTGCAAGCTAAAGAAAGCCCTGTATGGTCTTAAGCAAGCTCCAAGAGCATGGTACAGTAGGTTGGATGCATACTTGAGAAGGTTGAACTTCAGAAGAGGAACGATTGATAAATAACCTATATGTGTTAAACACAGAGAAAGGCCAGCTAATAACCATAATATATGTAGATGACAACATCTTTGGAAGGGATCACTCTGAGCTATGCCAAGATTTTGCACAGAAGATGAGTGAGGAATTTGAGATGTCATTGATTGGAGAAATGATGTACTTTCTTGGATTACAAATAAAGTGGTGTAAAGAAGGTATCTTTATTTCTCAGACGAAATATGCCAAAGAGATGCTAAAAAGGTTTGGCATAAAGGATAGCAGACCTATCAATACTCTTATGACAGTGGGCTGCAAGTTAACAAAAGATCAAGAGGGAAGAAGTATAAGCCTTACAGAGTACAGGAAGATGATAGGGAGCCTTTTGTACCTTACAGCATCAAGGCCTGATCTTATGCAAACTGTGTGCACTGCCAACAGATTCCAACCTTATCCTAAGGAGTCTCATGTGTTGGTAGTGAAAAGAATCCTAAGGTACCTCAAAGGAACATTGGAAATGGGTTTGTGGTATCCAGCCATGGATTCTGTTAAACTACAAGCATACACTGATGCAAACTGGGTAAGAAGTATAGATAATAGAAAATCAACCAGCGGTTGCAGCTTCTACTTGGGTTCAAAGTGTGTTGCATGGTTAAGTAGAAAGCAAAACAGTGTTTCCTTGAGCACAGTTAAGGCTAAGTATATGGTTGCTTGTGCAACATGTACACAGGTGATATGGATGCTACGAAAATTGGTAGACTTGGGTGTTGAAGTGAAGTTACCAGTGAGTGTACTTTGTGATAATCAAAGTGCTATTGATCTCAGCAAGAATCTAGTTCAACATTTGAGGAGCAAGCATATTGACATCCAGTATCACTTCATCAAAGATCAAGTGGAATAGGGTACAATTCAGTTGGAGTATGTTGGCACTAAAGATCAAATTTCAGATATTCTAACTAAACCTCTATCCATAAAATTGTTTGAAAAGCACAGATTGAGTCTATCTATGCAAATGCCTCCTCAAGCCTGAAGTTCAGGTGAATCCTCCATCTCCACTTTATGAGTTTTTCAGATTTGTAATTGGTTGTCAAAGGGGAGAGAAGCAACAGTGCAAAGGGAGCTATTAAAAAGGGGGAGTTGAAATTGCTGCATAATGGCTTTTCTTATGAGTGTTGCCAACAATTACATAAGGGGAGATTGTTGTTCCCACAGTCTTGTATGGGTTGTAATTGTTATCAACTAGATTTAAGTGGGCAAGTAATTTGAAGCCACATGGAGGGGTAAGAAAGTAAAGTCACATGGAAAGGCAAGAGAGTAATTTAAAGCTACATGGCAACTGAGTAATTTGAAGTTACATGGAAGGGCAAGGAAGTAAAACCATAACTTTGCAAGAAAACCCTACATGGCAACAAAGAAAATAAGGTCGAGAGAGAGAAAAAGAGGATATGACCAAAAAGGGGGGCTAAATGAAGAACAGTGGTCGGCCAAAACATAAGAGAGAGAAAACGAAGTCGTCGGATGAAATGAGAGAAAACACTTGGAAGATAAAGAAAAGAAGTCGTCATCAGAAATAGGAGAGGTGCAAATTGGTAGATGAAGAGAGAGAACACCGACGGCAAGAGAACAACAAACAGGGGTTTACAAAAGAGAAGAAACGATCAGCAAAAATAGACAACCAGCACAGACTCAAGAACGGTAGAACAGGGGCTGGACCCCAAAATAGACCTTGGAAGAAGGAGAAAAATCATATACGGCCAGGACAAAAGAGTCAAATGGAAAGAGAGAAAGAGAAACTCGACGGCCAAATTGGAGCAAACCAGCAAAAGGAGAGAGAAACCCGACGACCAAAAATAGAAGGTCGGCAGAATCGAGAGAAAGTGATGGACGAAAAGTGAGACACCACTGGAAGAGCAAACAGAAGATCTGCGGTGGCATGAGACAAACGAACGACACAACAAGGAGAGAACCGTGAAACAAACGAAGAGAGAGACACCACCGAAAGAGCAGACAGCAGATTTGCGATGGCGTGAGACAAATGAACGACACGGCAAAGGAGAGAAAATTGGTTGAAAAGAGAAAACCAAATACGGAAAAAGAAAGAGCCAACAATAGAATAGAGGGGTGGACAGCCGATGAACAAGTAACCGACAGAAAAGGGAGAAAATTTGATACGGCCAAAGGAGGTGTGAAACGGTCAAGGGCAAACAAGAAACGTACATGAGGCGAGCCGTGAGATAGTGAGATCATGAAATAGGAGACGGGTGAGACCGTGAGACGGTGAAAGCAGAAGCTATGTGAAACAACGCAGAGAAGAAATTTGGCAAATCATTAAAAGAACTCAATGTATTTCCAAATTTCTTGAAGCGAGGTTAGAGAGTGTTGTGGTGAACTTCTAAGTAGCAGTGGAGCAGCCTTTCAATTCAACAAAGACAAGACAAGTTAGAAGAAGAGTAGACACAGTAAGAGACACTCTTTGTATTGTACTTGCTTAGTAATTGCAATATTGAAAGGAATAGAGGATTAAGACATCCATTGTAACTGGATGTACGTCATTTCATGTGTCCTTAATTTCACGTTGACAAAACCACATAAATTTCACGTGTCCTTAATTTGCTTTACATTCTGTGTTTTGAATTGAGTTATGAACGCAACTAAAATATCAGCTAACTCATAACCTAACGAAGACCTAAACAAGAACATCTGAATTATCTATTAGGCAAGGTGTCTAAAAGGTGACTTTAGGGACTATTGTAATTTGTAGGTAGCAATAGATCCACCTTAATCGAGTCTGAGAAAGAGTTCGTTTTTAAGAAGAGGTTGAATTGTTCACTTACCTGCGAATCGTGAATCGTGGTGATACTGATTTGCCCCCCTCTCAGTTTCACCAACTTAAATCCTAGGGAGAAGTTGGAATCTTCAAAGGAGAATGTGATAAAGTCCCACACTAAATAGCCTTGGGGAGTTTATAGGTTTTTAAATGTGAGTGTTATACACCTTACTAGACTGCCTTTTAGGAAGAGGGTAATGGCCTAGTGACAAAAGTGGTAATATGTAAGGCGGTCATT
The DNA here is from genome assembly GCA_020615895.1 of Ceriops decandra. Taxonomy (NCBI): domain Eukaryota; kingdom Viridiplantae; phylum Streptophyta; class Magnoliopsida; order Malpighiales; family Rhizophoraceae; genus Ceriops; species Ceriops decandra. The sequence continues at coordinate 5,950,606 of JAHLGO010000140.1, forward strand.
GTATGGCGATAACAAATGACACAAAAAGGTCCCTTTTTAATTATTGAAAGTGATTCTCACATTGCAGTAGTATGGATAAATGCCCAAGGGAGGAGAACCTACAATCTTATGTTAGTACTCTAGGATATCACTCATAGAACTAAGGATTTTGTTTTGTCTATCTTCATGCCTTAAGACTGTAATTTATTTGCAAATGCCTTATCTAAGCAATGAATGGTACAACATATGGACTTAGTTGCATTGGTGTAAGGGTCTATTTTAGATTACAAGTCTAGGAATGATAAGATGATAGAGATTTCCACTATTAGTTGTCAAGTATTTTGTACAAAGAGTGCACATTTACCTTTTGGTTTTTGTATTGGGCTTTCATATGTATAAAATTAAAATTTTGTCTACTTTGGCATTTTTTGCACCATATATAGGTAATAATATACTATTTTTTTATGTTAAAAAAAATTCTTGTTCAATCTTATTGATGTAAGACTAGTTGAAAAAGCAAGTTACAACCCAATTATTTGGCATGAGAGGTACTACTGAGGGGTACAATTAAATTTAATATGGATACAGTAATGACAAACTTGACAAGGGTGATAAGAATAGGCATAATACTAAGGGAAGACAGGAAAGTGTTATGACTCTTTTCTAAAGTGGTAATCATATCAAGCATTAGTAAGACAAAAGCTTTTGCCAATCAAAGAAAAGTTGGTATTATAAAGCCAGCAGACAAAGTCAAGTAGATTTCCTTTAACTATTGAGAGCAATTCTAATATTGCAATTGCCTGGTCAAATATCGATGTTGAAAGATTTTAAAATTTATGTCAAATGTTCAGGGACGTTAATGATAAAACTAAAACCTAAATTTTCTTTGTCTTCTAAATGTACCAAAGTGATTTTTTCATAGATGCAATAACAAAACAAAGAAAGGTTAGATACACAAATTTCATAGCTAAGTTTAACTAATGGTTACAAAGAGAGATTTTTGGTACTATTCATTTATGACAGGAGTTAGTATTTTTTGTAAGAGATTTGTAGCATTTAGAATGAGGTACATTTCACTTGATATATATATATATATATACATGTTATAAGATTTACAAGATTATTAATTTTTATATAGGTTTGATGCATATTGTTATACAGTTTAAGATATATATATATATTATCTTTTTTATACAAATATAATTATAGTTGACATCTTATTGAATCCACATCTAAGCAAGATTAATGCACTAAACCCTTTTTGGTTCGTAACTTAATTGTCATTATTGGTTAAGGAACTTGAGAAGATCTGGGGTCCTTAAAAATCAACAAAACCAAATAAGAACTCTTTCCAAATGCAACACATTCCAGGGCAATAGGGCATAAATTCTTTTGATTCTTAAAAACAAAATTCTCTTATTCTTTTTCATCAACCTTGTTTTACTTTGCATAATTGATAAGCCATATATATCTACATATATCAAATATTACTTAATGGTTTGTTTTGAAAACATTTTCTTCTCACATTGCAATCATGTTAGTACATATTCTACTTTAAAACAAGCTAATTTGTTTTAATAAAAAAATTTACAACTATTATATCATAAAATTACTTAATTGGTTTCAAAAAATAGATAATTTATAATTGTTAGATGGTTATGCATACATCTAATCCTCTCCAGAGTATTTTGAGATAAGTGAATGGTATGAGACCAAATAATAGGAAGGAGTAGAACGACCTCCATATTTTGTTGGCAAAGAGAGATGTAAAAGAAGGGATAAAAGAATGGAGCATTATGGCGGTGGAGTGTGAGAGACAATCTCATGGATTTTGTTAGCGTATATGGCATGGAGATCCTATCAGGACTTTGTTTTGCCTTCCTTTGCTTCAGTGTACGTACCTCGAACGGTATAGACGTTGGTATTGAAACAAATACTGTCACCTTCCTTTCCTTCAGTGAAATGAAATTCTAGTAAGTCTTTAGCTATCCTACTTTGGATTTAGTGAGAACTTATTGTATCATATATGTGGATGGCAAGTGAAGTTGATGCGGGCTGTCACCTCAAATTTTGCTTCTTCGCTTGATTGATTTTACCAACTAAAGAATGCATAGAGAATAATGTATGAATGTCACCATGTTCAGAACCATATTTCCCATCATTTCAATGATAAACAAAATGCTGAATTCACTAATGACTACCATCATCAAGCAACAGCCCAACTTGAGTCAGAGGTCAATTCCCGATATCACAGCTCCTGAAAACGTCCAAATTCCCAACAATAGTATGTAGGGACCCTCTGCAGGTGGGTCCAGGTAACTGTCTTGCGGATGACCAGCAGCAGAGTACTTGCTCATCCTGGGCTCTTTAGCTCTGCCAAGACAGCTTGCAATTTTTCAGACATCTTCTGCAATAGCTTTGTAGGCAATCAAGATCCTTCCGTCTGCTATCCAGTCAATAATGCAGCAACAGGCTGAGGTGCACTACCAGCATAGGAAATCCGGTAAGCTCCAAGGAGTTGTCACTAGCTGATATAAAGAAAAAGCTTACTTGAATTTTGCTTCTTGGTACATGCAGACAGACCTCAGCCCAAAGGTTCATGTCTCGCGTAAGCGATCCAAAATTGGAGCATTAAAGGAGCGCGTGGACACCGAGAAAACCAAGCATCTAAATTCAGTCTAGGTTTCCATGGTCATGACTATGAAAAAACCGAAAACAGGTCTCCCTAATGTATTCTGAGAACTGATGGGATTCTCAAGCGCTTCAGTTCAGGCCCTTGAGGATGTCCAAGCCCACGGTGAGGCAGCAGTTGATCGTAAGGCGCTGAAAAACTAAACAAACTAAATCTTGTGAGGAATAGAAATGCAATCTACATTTTCATAATGTAGCCTCCAACAATAGCCTCTTCCTTCTTGCTCACCTCCGAAGGCTTAATCTTGCCGACAATGATTTTAATCGGTCGAAAATACCATCAAGTTTAGGCCATCTTTCCAATCTAATCTATCTTAACCTTTCTTTTTCTACATTTTCTGGCCCCATCCCATCAGATATTTCAAAATTGTCAAGGTTGGTTTCTCTTGATCTATCCCTTAATGTCCCTTCCGCTGGTCAATTCAGAAGCCGGATTTCCGAATGTTATTGCAGAACCTGACTAGCCTAGAAGTTCTTCATCTCGATGGCATATACATACCATCCACGGTGCCTGTCTCCTTGGCCAACATCTCCTCTTTAACATCACTTCGTTTACTAGGGTGTCAGTTGTACGGTGAATTTCTTCCGGCTGTTTTCCAACTGTCAAATATATAATTTCTTGTCGTGAAAAACAATAGTGATTTGAGTAGTTATTTACTTGAATTTAATTCAACCAGTCTTCTTCTAAAATTATATTTTTTTAACACAAGTTTTAAAAGAGAGTTACCAATCTCGTTTGAAAATCTTCGTTTTTTGTAATATTTTGATACTCAATTAAGTGATTTTTCTGGAAAACTTCCCACTTCATACTCTTGAGGGACATCTTTTGAAGTTCAGAATGTTTCTTCCCTATCATGGCTTAGTAAGCAGAACAAACTCTTTTGTTTATGTTTTAATAATGTTATACTTAAAAACGAGATTCTTCCTTATATTGTCAATCTTACTCAACTTAAATACTTATATTTATAGGATTGCCAAATATTTGGTCAAATCCCATTTTAACTTTTAAATATGTCTCAGTTATCTAATTTGTTTCTTGATAACAATGAATTGCAAGGAGTAATTCCGTATTCAATCTCTCAGTTATCCCAACTAAGGTCTTTAAATTTAGCATACAACATGTTACAGGGACCATTCCAGACTCAATCTTCCAACTAGGTAGTCTTCAACGTCTTGTTCTTTCCGCTAATAACTTGAGTGGCATAATAGAGTTGGACCCATTTTTGAAGTTTGAAAACTTGACTTACCTAGACTTGTCATACAACATATTGTCATTTTCTGCGAAGTCCAACCTTAACACTGCTCGTCAAAAGTTTGTTGTGTTGGGACTTGGATCGTGCAATTTAGGTCACTTTCCACTCTTCTTGCGTGAACAAGATCGCTTGGAGGAACTGTACTTAGGCGACAACAAAATTAAAGGCAAATTACCTAGATGGATATGGAACATCAGTCAGCACACTCTAAAACTTTTGGACCTTTCAGCAAACTTCCTCACATGCTTTGAAGATGTTTTTACATAGCCTCAACTTCGCCCTCTAGACCTCCGGTTTAACATGTTGCAAGGTTCCCTTCCAATACCACCACCAACAATCGAGGGGTACTCGGTCTCCGAAAATAATTTTACGGGTGAAATTCCATCTCAATTTTGTAGACTCAATTATCTTCACTACCTTGATTTATCCAACAATCTCAGTGGCATGCTTCCTAAATGTGTGGAGAGTTTAAGTGCCACGCTTGAACTGCTGTTTCTTGATGGCAATAATTTTCACGGTAGAATTCCTCCCATGGATCCAAATGCCTGCAACTTGAAGGCGCTTAGTCTGGGACGCAATCAA
>JAHLGO010000140.1:5955210-5983500 GCA_020615895.1 Ceriops decandra
CCACTAAATAATAATAAAAACTCATGAAAATAACCTATTAAGATGTTGAAATTCGTTCAACATACTGCATAACAATATAACCTATGAAAATAATCCATTTAAATGCCCAAACATGTGCTGCCAAATCCAACTTCCTTCCTAAGGCCATGGTTCTCAAATTCCTCCACAAATGACACATTTGCAAGACCTGGTAAAGCCTTCATCATCCGTAACTCATACCTAGCAACTTCTCGATAGTAAATGTTGCATAACAAGTTGCTGAAAGCTTTCTTTATTTTCTTTGACCTTGCCTTTGTCATTAGTCCTCCAAGGTTTTGCAAAGCATCAATTCCCTTGTTGATTTGAGTTGGTACAATATGGCTTCCATCATTCCTGCTCTCCTCAAAATGATTTGTCCTCAAATCAGCACCTATATCATCAAAGAGAAAAGAAGAAAGGTCAGAAACATTAAATGTTGCAATCACATTATACTCACTTGGCAAGTCAAGTTTATATGCATTATTGTTGACTCTTGCCACCACTTGAAAAGGACCATCTCCCCTTAGTTGCAACTTTGATTTCCTTTGCATAGGAAATCTATCCTTCCACAAATGTACCCAAACCCAATCACTGAGTTCAAAAGTGATATGCCTACGACCTTTGTTGGCTTGTGTTTCATATAGCTTGGTTTTCTCTTAATGTTAAGCCTAGCTTTCTCATGAAGTTTCCTAACCACTTTAGCCTTCTTTTCCCATCTAAATTAGCTCTGTCTTGTATAGGGAATAGTACTAAATCCAAAGGAGATAATGGATTAAAACCATAAACAAGCTCAAAAGGAGAATAACTTGTAGCACTATGAACAACACGATTATAGGCAAACTCCATAAAAGGCAAACATTCTTCCTAGGTTCTAGAGTTCTTACCAATAACAACATGCAACAATGTACCAAGAGTTCAGAGCTGAAAGGTGCTTTGCAATATTGATGCATGCTTGATCATTCCCAACCATGGTAGACCTATGACCAATTTACAAGGTTCATATATTCCAGCGATGAGTATAAGCTATCATGTAGATGCTGCCATGCATCTTTTTGGGTACCATGAAGATCGAAAAAATAAGTTGGTTAATTTGAAGTTTGTGAGATTGAATTTGAAGCTTTGTACCATACATTGAAATATTTATGTTAGATCAATATGATATTCTTGGATACGTTGCTAATAAAGGAATTTTGGTGAAAGACCAATCACTGAGGAAAAACAAAATTGTGCTGAGTGACTGGAAAGCCTAGTTATGTTAGTGATTGGGATGAGGTAAGTGCAAAAGTCCCTTTCAATTACCCCTTTCCCAAAAATAGGAAAAATAATAGACAGATACAGTGTGTAATGAATATGATTAGACATAATGTGGTTATATTATGTATCTCATATTTGATTACTCTTTAATAACATTTGGTACTATATAATAGAGTTGTATAAAAATAAATAAAAAAAATTCATATTTGTCTTATTTCACAAATTTCAACTCTATAAATATTTGTCTTATTGCACTTTTTTTTTTCTCTGCACCAATTTCTATTTTCTTCTTCTCAGTCATCCTCTCTCTCGATGACTCTTATTATCCTTTCTTAAACCCAACATTACTTGCTTTAATTTACCTAAACCCTAACAAAGTGGTATTGAAGCATTTTGAGCTGAGGAAACTGGTGAGCAAACTAGCAAGGAAAATGAAAACTATTGTAAACATTGAATTATTCATGATCATGGAAAAAGAAGAATCAATGAAGAGATTAAAGAAGTAGTTCAACTATTTATGCAAAGATAATATAGCTTTATGATTATTGATGAAGCTTCTGTTCTAGAAGGTCACCTCTATAACAAAACAAGATAAATTTGGGAAACCACAAGGGTAGAATCACAAGGGTTTGTATCTACAAATGTACTAATAGGTTCCAAAAGCCTAGGGAACAAAAGTTTGATGATGTTAATAAATTTGGGTAATACACTTAGCTTTCTCAACACCTCTTTAGTAAGGTGTTTACTTTGCTCTTTGGTACCCACACATTCCTTATCGGTTATAGTGGGAGATGGTCACAGGGTTATTAGTAAAGAGCAAATTAAGTGCCAAGTGCTCCATTCTTGAATAAAGAGACTATCTCTTCATTTCTACCTAATAAGCCTCCTCCTTTGGTTATAAAGATTCATTCATAAAAAATGATCTTAGAATTAACTTAAAGTATACACCTAATATTATATTCATTGCAAGAAAAATGTCTAAATCATTGGTACTCTAAATCCATTAAATTCCATGAAAAAAAAAAACAAAAACAAGAAGAAGTGATGATGAGCTTCTTAAGTCTCACATTGAGTGAGGGAGTGGGTGAATTAGTGTGAAATGCTTACTTTTTACAAATCTATCTGGTTTAAACCTTTATGATCTATTAAAGTCAATGATCCAATTTTTATCTTACTACTTTATATATGAATGGTTGTATGAATATGAAGCAACTACAAGCACCCAAGAACACATAGAAGTTTTACGTGGTTCACCCACAATGTTACGTCTACGATGTGATAGGATCACTCCTAAATCATACAATCCATTCTTATTATCAAGGGATACAGCTAATTTTGTAGAAGGATTACTCCTTAACAACTTATAATGATCTCCCGATCATTAAAAGAGTTAATCTCTCAATCACTTGAAGGATTGCTCTCCCAATAACTTCATGGGTCTTCCACCCTTTTTTTTAAGAAGTACATAAAAGGTTTATAAGAAAACTTCCCTAAGAAAGATCACTCAATGTGCATAAGCTGCTATTGCAAAACATCAATCTTCTCCTTCTTCACTGCCAGTTTCTTTCCTCAAGGTTTGCCAGTCTCTCATTTGTAGGTTCTTTCCTCTACAGATTCCTCCTTCTGCCTCTGCAGGTTTCTCCTTTTACCTTTGCAAGTTCCTCCTTCTGTAGGTTCTCTTGTCTCTGCAAGTTCCTCCTTCTATCTCTGTAAGTTCCTCCTACTACCTCTACAGGTTCCTTTTTCTATAAGTTCTCTTCTTTACTATTGATTCTTTCCTATCTCTATAGGTTCCTCCTTTTACAGGTTCTCTTCTCTATAGGTTCTCTCCTCTACAAGTGCTCTCTTTTGCAAGTTCTCTCCTATACAAGTTCTCTTTGTTATAGGTTATCTCCATCTTACTGTCGCTGCTACCTACTTCTGCTATGCACTCTCTTTTTATTTTCTATTGTTGGAGGCTTTTTCTTTTCTACTACAAGCTCCTTCTTCCTTTTCTACTACTTCCTCCTTCTTCCTTTTCTATTACAACCTCCTTCTTCCTTTTTTACTTTTACTGCTACAATTTTTTTACTTCTGCTATTGCAATCCTTCTGCTTCTATTGCAGTTGCTACCTCTTTCTGCCTTAGCAGGTTTTCTCCTCAGTTGTCGATACTAACTCTTTTTGCCTTGGCAAGTTCTCTCTTCAATTACCAGTACTGCCTCATTCTGCCTTGGTAAGTTTTCTCCTCTACTATTAGTACTGCCTCCTTCTACCTTAACAAGTTCTCTCCTCTTCCTTTTTGGTGGCTACTCTTTGCCATTCTCTCTTTATCCTTTTGATGGCTACTTTTTGCCGTTTTGCAGCACTCTCTCTTGGCGTTTTGCAACACTTCCTCTTTTTTCCTCTATCATGCCCTCTCTTATTTTCTGTAGGACAAGTTTTCTTCCATTTGCAGAGCACACACTCTTTTGTGTTTTCCAGGACACGTTTTCTTCTTATGTCGAGCACACACTCTCTTGTGTTTTGCAAAACACCTTTTCTTCCTCTACCATGCACACAATCTCTTGTGTTTTGTAGAACATATTTTCTTCCTCTATTATGCCCTCTCTTATTCTCTGCAAAACACAACCTCTTGTCATTCCCCTTACCTATTCTTTTTGGTGGCTACTCCTTGTCGTTCTACTGCTTTTCTCTATTATGTTTCTACAGCACACAACTCTCTTGGTAGATGCATGGATATATTTATAAGCCTTGAATTTAAGGTTGTCCTATTATCAACGATCAGCATTGATTCCTAAGAGTTACTTTACAATCAATGGTCAACATTGATTCCTAAAGGTTGCCCTACAATCAATAATCAACATTAATTCCTAAAATTTAGGGTCAACGGTCAAAGGTTAACGATTAGCATTAACTCCTAAAATTTAGGGTCAATGGTCAACATTGACTCATTAAATTTAGAGTTGACCTACTAGTAATGGTTTTGACCAATGATCTCTCTATAACTCGAGCTCCTTTTCCTTCTTGTTCACAATGCCTTCGAGTATCTCCTTAACGAATACAAATTACACCTATATTGCCAGATCCTAAGCAATTTCCTTAGCTTATGGCTTAACATATTGCTTATTGGCTAATGCTGGTAACACTTTGTAAACGCAATAAACACATCTCAAAGGCACTCATAACATTAAATCAACAAAGACAAATCTATAAGATGCTGTTGGCAACAAATCTAACATTAGCCATCAAAGATGAGCTTAACAAGAAGTCATTGATCTTGATTGATTAGCTTTCTATACAAGAATTAAGGAGTTCAAATCCTAGCTAACAACACCCTCTCTTCATTTCTTGCTATAAAGTCTAGTTTTTTGGTTGCAAAGACTCATTTACACAAAATGATCTTAAAATTAATTTTTATCTATATAGCAACCACTGTATTCATCCCAACAAGCATGTTTATACACAATTAGTATTTTAAATCCATTGAATTCCAACAAATAAAGCAATTATTGATCTTGATTAATTTTTCTTGTGAGTATTGAAAATTTGAATTTTGAAATAATAAGGCTTTCTTTGGTTCCAAGGACTTATTTATACAAATTGGTTTTGAAATTAACTTTTTCATTTATATTAACCATTATATTCACTTTGGCATACATGTCTATATACCATCGGTACTTTGAATTCATCAATTCTATTATACAAAAGAGTCATTGATTTTGTTTAATTTTTTTTTTTGCATTTATTGAATGGCTTAATTATTAGACAACAAGATTGTCTTTTCATATATTGCCAACCCTTTTGAATGGTTAAGTTCTTGAATAATGAAACCCTTTTGTTCCAAGGACTCATCACACCAAATAATCTTGAAATTTGCTTTTATGTCCACTCTTAATATTTTATTCATTGTAATAAGAACCTCTACACCTTAGGCACTTTGAATCCCTTAAATTACATTAAGAAAAAAAAAAGTCAAAAGAAGTCTTAGATATTGATTAGCTTTTCTTATAGGAATTAAATGGTTTAATTCCAACATAATTAGACACTTTCTTCATTTTTTGTTAACAATGCTTTCCCTTTGGTTCTAAGGACTCATTCACATAAAATAATCAAGAAATTAATTTTTGTCTATGCATCAACCACTATGTTCATTGCAACAAACATGTCTATAAATCATTAGTACTTTGAATTCTTTGAATTCCATCAAATAAAGTCATTGATCTTGATTAGAATTTCTTATAAGTATTGAATGGATCAATTCCTGAATAAAAATGACTAACTCTTTGTTTCTAACTAACAAGTCTCTTTCTTTGGTTATAAGGATTCATTCACACAAAATGACCTTGAAATTAACTTTTTCATTTGCACCTAATATTATATTTATTGTAAGAAAAATGTCCAAAACATTGGTACTTTGAATTCATTAAATTCCATCCAAAAAGAACTAATAAGAAGAAGTCATTGACCTAATTGATTCACTTTTCATATAGGAATTAAGGAGTTTAAATTCTAGATAACAACACCTTTATTTCTTATTAGTTGTAAGAACTTATTTACACAAAATGATCTTGAAAGTAATTTTTATCTATATACCAACCAATATATTCATTCCAACAACGATGTCTATTTATAATTGATACTTGAAATCTCTTAACTTCTATCAAACAAAGCAATCATTGATTTTAATTAATTTTTCTTACAAGTATTGAATAATTGAATTTCAAAATAATAAGGTTGTCTTTTTAATTCTAGTGAATGAAGCTCCTTTTTTGGTTCTAAGGACTCATTTATATAAAGTGATTTTGAAATTAACTTTTTTCATCTATGTTAACTACTATATTTACTTTAGCATACATGTCTATACACCATTAGTACTTTGAATTCATTGATTCCATCATGCAAAAGAATCATTGATCTTGTTTAACTTTTCTTACATGATTTGAATAATTCAATTCCTAAATAATGAGATTGTCTCTTCATTTCTAGCCAACAAGGCTTTTTCATTAGTTGTAAGGACTTATTTACTCAAAATGGTCTTCAAACTAATTTATATTTACACCAACCACAACATATATGGCAACAAGCATGTGTATGCACAATTAGTACTCTTAAATATTTTTTCTTGCCATTATTGAATGATTCAATTCTTGAATAAAGATACTATAACTTCATTTTTAGCAAGCAATGCTCCTTCATTGGTTATAAGGACTCATTTACACAACATGATCTTGAAATGAATCTTTGGTCTACACTAATCATAATATACACTATAATAAGTATGTTTATGTGCAATTAGTACTCTTGATTAACTTTCTTGTAAGTATTAAATATCTTAATTCTTGAAAAATAAGACTATCTCTTCATTTCTAGTCAATAAGGCTCCTTTATTGGTCGTAAGAACTTATTTATATAAAATAATCTTGAGATTAATTTTTATGTCTACACTAACCATAATATACTTTACAACAAGCATGTCTATCCATAATTAGTATTTTTGATTAGCTTTTCTTACTAATATTAAATGGTTTAATTTTTGAATAATAAGATTATCACTTCATTTGAAACTAATAAGGTTTATCCTTTGGTTACAAGAACTCATTCACACAAAATAATCTTGAAATTAACTTTCATGTTTACTGTTGTTCCCACAGCCTTGTATGGATTATAATTGTTGTCAACTAGCTTTACGTGTGCATGTAAATTGAAGTCACGTAGAAGGGCAAAAAGGTAAAACCACACAGAAAGGCAAGAAAGTAAATTCAATGTGTAAGGCCTATTAGGGTTTCATGAAGTAGAGTATATAATGGTCTTGAAAGACAAAGAATAGGGTGTCCTTAATATTGAGTATTCAGCAAAACCTAGACAACCGACCAATAAAAGAGAACACCAAACCCTACATGAAAGAACACCACCGGCAAGGACAAAGAGACTGAACAGTGCATTCGACGGATGAAGGCAGTAAACAGTGCAAAGTGAACAGTACATTTGAGTGAACAGTACCGCACAGTGAAGCCATCATAGGAGATAGGAGAGAAACAGACATAACGACGAGACCAGATTGGGAACCAGGGAGACCAGATCCAAGCTAGAATGGGTGAGACGAGGCCAGATTGAGAACGGGTGAGACAAGACTAGATCGAGAACGGGTGAGAGATTCAGTCGCTAGACGTTGGTAGAGAGAGAAACAGTCGGTTGGAAAAACAAAGAAATGGGTCAACAGGAGAGAAAACCGAGTGACGGCTAGACGAGGCTGGACGACAGGATAAAGAAAAGCGGACCACTGGCAAAAAAAAGGAGGAAATCCTGCCAAGTGGGTGAACGAAAAAGAGAAATCCGGTCAAGAGAGAGAAATCCAACAGTAGGAGAGAGAAATCTGGCTAGACCGTGAGAGAGAAATGGATAGGCAAGCCGTGAGACAATAAGATCATGAGACAAGGAGATGGGTGAGACCATAATTGGTAGTGCAGTAACCTTTCAATTTAACAGGGGCAAGACAAGTTAGAAGAAAGGTAGCCACAGTAAGTGACACTTTTTTTATTGTACTTGCTTAGTAATTGCAATAGTAAAAGGAGGAGAGAATTAAAGACATCCATTATAACCTGTATTTACAAGTATAGTAGATAGTCTCGATAGAGGGAGAGTCCTTACCACCGTAGATGTACGTCACATTGATAGAACTACGTAAATCTCGTGTGTCCTTAATTTGCTTTATGTTTTGTGTTTTGAATTGAGTTGTGAACGCAACTAAAGTATCAGCCAACCCATAACCTAACGAAGACCTTGTGTTGTCTATTAGGCAAGGTGTCTGAAAGGTGACTTTGGGGACTATTGTGATTAGTAGGTAATAATAGATCTACCTTAGTCAAATCTGAGAAAGAGTTCGCTTTTAAGAAGAGGTTGAAGTTGTTCACTTACCTGTGAATTGCGAATTGTGGTGATACTGATTCACCCCCCTCTCAGTATCACAAACTAGTAGATCCTAGGGAGAATTTAGGAACTTCAATTGGTATCAGAGCACAGGTTCACCAGTTTAAAGCTTAATAGCTTGGTGTACTAGTTTGAAGGGATCTAGAAGTTTGACTTGTTCAGGATATTGGGAAATGAAAGCCGGTACCAACACTAGCACCACTTATAGCAAGAAGGTTCCAATCTTCAACTGAACCAACTACCATATGTGGAGAGCAAGAATGCAACTAGGGTTCTTCACTAGGGTTATTGATGCTGTGAACGACCTAAGAAGTCATAAGAAGGACAAGAAGGACTTATCTATTGTGAAGAAGATTCTAAGAATTTTGTCTGAGAGGTTTGCCTCAAAGGTTGCAGCCATAGAGGAGAGTAGAGATCTCAATTCTATGTCTTTACATGATCTCCAGTGCAATCTCATTGCATATGTGATGAGGTCAGTTGAAAGCTCTACAACAACAAAGGTATCAAATGAGGCAACTTTCAAAGCTATAAAGCACTTGAAGATAAAAAAAAGAGAAAGAATCATCCAGTGAGGAGGATGATGATGAGGATGAGGAAGAAAGTGAAGGTGAAGTATTGGCTTATTTCACAAAGAAATTCAAAAAGGGGTCTAAGAAGGGAAAAGGACAATTGGCCTTGAGAGGTTATCATTATGGGAAGACTAGACACTTTGCTTTTAAGTGCAAAGTGAAGCTTGATGATGAAGATGAGGATGATGATGATGAGCTGAATTCAAGATGGAGAAGATCATCATTCAAATCAAAGAAGTCAAGTAAAAAGACTGTTAACCCACAGAGGAAGAAGAGAGACTCATTTAAGAGTTATGTGAGTCAGACAAAAGAAGCTGATGAGGAGGAAGATGAAGACTCATTAGATGAGTATGTCATTATAGCATCAGCACAAGGTGGTAGCTCAACCTCTGAAGAGGAATAGGAAGTTGATGAAGAAGAGCTAGATCTTGAAGCTGAACTAGAAGCAGCTTTAAAGGGGATAATCAAAAAGGGTAGAACCATAAAAAGGTTAGAGGCTCACATAAAACAAGTTGAAGCAAAGTCTGAGGAAGCTGAAAGTCAAAATGATGAGATAAGGGCTAAACATATTGACTTGAAGAGAAGATTTGAAGATCAGATCAAAATATGTGAAGACCTTACAATAGAGCTTGGCTCAAGGACTTCAACAATTGAAGAAATGGAGATAGAGTTGTTAAGCCTTCAGCAATAACTCAATAAGAGTGAGAAAAACTTGTAAATGTTTGAAGTGGTAGGAGAAACAAGTTTTACAAGAGAAAAGAAGAATGAGACTTTGCCACAGAAGTTGAAAGAGAAGGCTGTGACTCAGGTGAAGATAACTAAAGAAGAGAAGACAGTTATCAAACCAAAGCCAAGGCCAAAAAGGATGGATGTGGTTAAAAAGCAGCAGCCCATAGCTGCTACGTCTCAGAAAGAAAAGAAAGTTAGCTAGCAAAGGGCTATGACTGAACAGAAGAAGGAGAAGAAGGTGATTGAAATGAAAGCCACACAAGCAAAGAAGCCAACTATGTTGCCTACACAGCAAGTGATGAACAGAAGAAGACAAGCTGTGATCAGACCCAAGAAGAGGTAGTTTCAAGGTCATTGCCTTTATTGTGGAGTTTGGGGTTATAAGGCAATTAATTGATGGTGGAGAAGGCCAGTATATGTCTCCAACTTGAGAAGATATGATGCTACATACAAGGGGAGACAATACAGAATCCAAAAGAGAACGCTTGTCGTGAGTTCTTGCACATACTGTAAAAGGCAAAGACATACTGATGACGATTGTTGGTGGAAGCCCAAACCAGTAGTTTCAAAGAACAAGTTTGCTATATTGGCAGACTTGGAACAGTGTGAAAGGTGTGGGCAAGATGGCCATAATGCCAAGAGATGCATGACACTTCTCCCTAAGCAAGAGAAGGCGCTTAATGGCACAGTGAAAACAAGTGGTGTAGTCAAAGTTGAGAAAAAGGGAGGTGGCTAATATAGCTGAAATTGCACTGAATGCTGATTGCAAGGATAAGCAGTGGATCCTTGATAATGGATGCACTTTACACATAACGAGAGACAAGAGTAAATTGTCAAAACTAAACAAATCAAAAGAAGGTAGATTCAAGTTTGGCAATGATGATTCACTCAACATCAATGGTCAGGGGTCAGTAAAAGTTGGAAAAGGAAAGTTGAAAGATGTTCAGTATGTTGAAGGACTCAGATATAATCTAGCTTCTGTCAACCAATTATGTAACGACGACCACAAAGTGATATTCACAAAAACAAGTTGCCAGGTAAAATGTAAAGAAGGCAATACTGTTGCAGCTAGGAAGAGAATAGTTGGAAATTTATATGTGATTGATAAAGACAAGACAAGCAGATGTTTACTCACCAAAGAAGAAGAAAATCAACTTTGGCATAGAAGGCTGGGACACTTATCACAAAAGAATATGAGGAAGCTGACCACCACTCATGCAATCAGAGACAGTCCCAACCTCTGGAGAGAGAAAGAGTACATTTGCTCAACATGCTCTAAAGGAAAACATGCCAAAAAGCAGTACAAGCCAAAGAGTTCAATTCTTAAGCAATGCTTGACATTGTACATACTGATTTGTGTGGACCGATGAGGATAAAAGGGTTAAAAGGTGAGAGGTACTTCATTTTGTTTATTGATGATTATTCGAGAAGGACCTGTCTCATGCTTAAACACAAGTCAAAAGTTTTGAATTGCTTCAAGAGATACAAAAGATTGGCTAAAAATGAGAGTGGAAGAAAGATCAAAGTATTGAGGCCAGATCAAGGCACTGAATTTACAAATAAAGCTTTTGAAGATTATCTTGAGAAGTATGGAATTTATCGTCAAATGGCAACAGCAAGAACACCTCAACAGAACGGGCTAGTAGAGAGGAAAAATAGAGTTGTGGTTGAAATGGAAAGGACTCTACTGTTGGAATCCAAGATTTACACAAGATTCTAGACAAAAGCAACATTTACAGCTGTGCATCTACTAAATAGACTATTACTAAGGCCCAATACTGATAAGACTCCATATCAACTATGGAGTGGGAAGAAAACAACAGCCAAGTATCTTAGAGTCTTTGGCAGCCCATGTTTTGTGAAGAATAAGGAGCAAAACTTGGGAAAATTCAATGCTAGGTCTGATGAAGGCATCTTTGTGGGATGCTCAGAAAAGACAAAAGGTTACAAAGTTTTCCTGCATAAGCTGGGAAAAGTGATCACTTCCAGTGATGTGAGAATAGATGAGAACTGAAAATAATGTAGAATGGAGAAGCTAAGGACAAAGAAGAAAATGACTTCAATGTGGATGAGGAATCAGACCAACCTGAAGAAAAGGAACAAGAAGTAAGTTTAGACTCGGAGAAGAGTGAGTCTGAAGATGAAGAAAGAGATCCTCTTGCAACTAAGAAGAGGTAAGGTAGAAGGACAAAGAAAACATGGATCAGTGCTCATCAAGAAGATCAGATCATAGGTGACCCATCAGTGGGAGTTACAACAAGAAGAAGGATTATGGGAGCTACTGCTTTACTCTCACTAGTTGAACCTAAATCTGTTGAAGAGGCTATTCAAGACAAAGCCTGGGTCAAAGCTATCAATGAAGAGCTGGATCAAATTGAGAAGAATGATACATAGGAGCTAGTTCCAAGACCTACTAATAAAAATGTCATAGGAACAAAATGGGTGTTTAGGAATAAACACAATAAAGATGGCAAGGTGGTGAGGAATAAGGTCAGGCTGGTTTGCAAAGTCTACACGTAGATAGAAAGTGTAGATGTTGATGAAACTTTTTCACCAGTAACAAGGTTAGAAACTATCAAAATGTTCCTAACTTTGGCAGCACACAAAAGGTATAAATTCTCTCAGATGGATGTGAAATCCACCTTCCTGAATGGGCTCCTGAAAGAAAAGGTGTATATTGAACAACCCGATGGAGTACAAATCAGTGAGGATAAGAATCACGTGTGCAAGCTAAAGAAAGCCTTGTATGGTGTTAAGCAAGCCCTAAGAGCATGGTATAATAGGCTGGATGTGTACTTGAGAAGGTTGAACTTCAGAAAAGGAATAGTTGATAATAACCTATATGTGTTTAACTCAGAGAAAGGCTAGTTGATAACCATAGTATATGTGGATGACATCATCTTTCGAGGGGATCACTCTGAGCTATGTCAAGATTTTGCGCAGAAGATGAGTAAAGAATTTGAGATGTCATTGATTGGAAAAATGACGTACTTTTTTGGATTACAGATAAAGCAATGTGAAGAAGGTATCTTTATTTCTCAGACGAAATATGCCAAAGAGATGCTGAAAAAGTTTGGCATGGAGGATAGCAGACCTGTCAGTACTCCTATGATAGTGGGCTGCAAGTTAACAAAAGATCATGAGGGAAGGAGTACTAGCCCTATAGAATACAGGAAGATGATAGGGAACCTTCTGTACCTTACAGCATCAAGGCCTAATCTTATGCAAGCTATGTGCGCTGCCAATAGGTTTCAAGATGATCCTAAGGAATCTCATGTGTTGGCAGTGAAAAGAATCCTAAGGTACCTCAAAGGAACACTAGAAATGGGTTTGTGGTATCCAACCATGGATTCTATTAAATTATAAGCATACATTGATGCAGACTAGGTAGGAAGTATAGATGATAGAAAATCAACCAGTGGTTGCAGCTTCTACTTGGGTTCAAAGTGTGTTGCATGGTTAAGTAGAAAGCAAAACAGTGTTGCTTTGAGCACAGCTGAGGTGGAGTATATGGTTGCTTGTGAAGCATGTACACAGGTGATATGGATGCTAAGACGATTGGCAGACTTGGGTGTTGAAGTGAAGTTACTTGTAAGTGTACTTTGTGATAATCAAAGTGCTATTGATCTCTGCAAGAATCCAGTTCAACATTCGAGGAGCAAGCATATTGACATCCAGTATCACTTCATCAAAGATCAAATGGAATAGGGTACATTTCAATTGGATTATGTTGGCACTAAAGATCAATAAGATATTCTAACTAAACCTCTGTCCACAGAGTTGTTTGAAAAGCACAGATTGAGTCTATTTGTGCAGATGCCTCCTCAAACCTGAAGTTTAGGTGAATCCTCCATCTTTACTTTGCGAGTTTGTCATATTTGTAATTGGTTGGCAAAAGGGGAGAGAAGCAACAGGTCAGGAGGAGCTGTTAATAAAGGGGGAGTGCATATTTAGGGGCAGTTGAAGTTGCAATTGCTGTATAATGGCATTTGTTATGAGTGTTGCCAACAATTACAAAGGGGGAGATTGTTATTCCCACAACCTTGTATGGGTTGTAATTGTTATCAACTAGCTTTAGGTTTGCAATTAAATTGAAGCCACATGGAAGGGCAAAAAGGTAAAACCACACAGAAGGGCAAGAAAGTAAATTCACTGCGTAAGCCCTATTAAGGTTTCATGGAATATAGTATATAATGATCTTGAAAGACAAAAAACAAGGTGTCCACAATATTGAGTATTCAACAAAACCTACATAACCGACGAACTAAAAGGAACACCCCTACATAGAAGAACACCACCAACAAGGACAAAGATAGTGAACAGTGCAGTCGTGAATAGTACAATCGAGTGAACAGTACCTCATAGTGAAGCTGTCGTCGAAGATAGGAGAGAAACAAACATAACGATGAGACCAGATTGGGAACCGGGGAGACCAAATCAAGAACGGGTGAGAGAGATTTAGCGGCTAGACATTGGTAGAGAGAGAAATAGTCGGTTGGAAAAACAAAGAAATGGGTCGATGGAAGAGAAAATTGAGTGACGGCTAGACGGGGTAGGACGGCAGGACGAAGAAAAGTGGACCACAGGCAGAAAAAGGAGGAAAACCGGCCAAGTGGGTGAACGAAAAGGAGAAATCCAGTCAAGAGAGAAAAATTCGGCGAGAAAAGAGAGAAATCCGACGGTAAGAGAGAGAAATCCAGCTAGACGATAAGAGAGAAATGGACAGGCGAGCCCTGAGACAGTAAGATCATGAGACAAGGAGACGAGTGAGACCGTAAGACGGTGAAAGTAGGAATTATGTGAAACAACATAGAAAAGAAATTCGGCAAAGCACGTAAAGAACTCAACGTATTTCCAGATTTCTTCAAGAGAGGTTAGAGAGCGTTGTGGTGAACTTCAAAGTAGTAGTGCAGCAGCCTTTCAATTTAACAGGGGCAAGACAAGTTAAAAGAAGGGTAGACACAGTAAGTGACACTCTTTTTATTGTATTTGCTTAATAATTGCAATAGTAAAAGGAGCAGAGAATTAAAGACATCTATTGTAACATGTATTTACAAGTATAGTGGATAGTCTCGGTAGAGGGAGAGTCCCTACTACCATGGATGTATGTCACATTGACGAAACCAGGTAAATCTTATGTGTCCTTAATTTGCTTTATGTTCTGTGTTTTGAATTGAGTTGTGAACGTAGCTAAAGTATTAGCCAACCCATAACCTAACAAAGACCTAAACAAGAACATTCGTGTTGTCTATTAGGCAAGGTGTCTGAAAGATGACTTTGGGGACTATTGTGATTAGTAGGTAGCAATAGATCTACCTTAGTCAAATCTGAGAAAGAGTTCGTTTTTAAGAAGAGGTTGAAGTTGTTCACTTACCTGCGAATTACAAATTGTGGTGATACAAATTCACCCCCCCTCTCAATATCACAAACTAGTAGATCTTAGGGAGAATTCAAGAACTTCATTTACACCTTAATAAAAACCTTTTTGGGTCTTACACTAAGAGGGGGAGGGGTGAATCAATGTGAGATGTTTACTTCTTACAAATTTATCTTAATTAAACCTTTATGACTTGTTAAATTCTATGATCCAATTTTATCTTGCTCCATTATGCAAGAATGATCATATAAATATCAAGCCAGCACAAGGACTTGAGAACACATAAAATTTTTACGTGGTTCACCCACAATGTGTGAGTTACATCCACAATGTGATAAGCTTACCCCTGGATCACACGATCCACTCTTGTTATCAAGGGATACAGCTAATGTTATGGAAGGATCTCTCCTTAACCACTTACAATGATCTCCTAATCATTCCAAGGGTTGCCCACTCTTTTTCAAAGAAGTTCACAAAACGTTTGACAAAAACTTTCCTGAGAAAGATCTCTCCATATGCACAGGCTACTATGGCATCAAACTAATCTTTTGCTTTCTCTTTGTTGTTCTCTTTTTCCCCTTTACCGGTCTTAAGCTTTTTGTCATTCTCTCCTTCCTCACTGCCAGTCTCAACCTTCTGTACTGCGGGTCTCTACCTTCTACACTGCTGGTAACAACTTCTTATTGTTATCTCCTTTTTCTCTTTTGTTTCTATCACTCATAGCTTTCTGCCGCTTGTTGTTTTCTGCTATGCTGCTGCTTATTATTTTTTACTATGCCACTACTTATATTTTCTGCTGTGCCATTGCCTATTATTTTCTATTGTGCCATTGCCTATTGTTTGCTATTGTGCCACAGTCAATTATTTTCCATTGTGCCGCTTTCTCCTTTTACAGGTTCTCTTCTTTGTTGGTTTTCTCCCCTACAAGTTCTTTCTTTTGCAGGTTCTCTCCTCTATAAGTTTTGCTTAACCATTTCTGCTACTCTCTTTGCATTCTATTTTGTTTGTCACTCATAACATTTGGTTACTCATAGCTTTCTACTACTGGTCCTCTCCTTTATAAGTTCTCTCTTCTACAGGTTCTCTCCTTTGCAGGTTCTCTCCCCTACAAGTTCTCTCCTCTATAGATTCCTCCTTCTACCTTTGCACGTTTCTCCTTTTTCCTCTATAGGTTCCTCCTTCTACAGGTTCTCTCCTCCTGCCTCTACATTTTCCTTGTTTTGCAAGTTCTCTTTTCTGCTGTCAGATTTCTCCTGTCTCTACAAGTTCCTCCTTTTACAGGTTCTCTCCTTCTACTTTTGCAAGTTCCTTCTTTTGCCTCTATAGGTTTCTCCTTTTGCCTCTATAGATTCCTCCTTTTGCCTTTATAGGTTCCTCCTTTTATATGTTCTCTTCTTTGCTACCAGTTCTCTCATGTATTTTTAAGTTCCTCCTTTTTCTACAATTCACCCTATTGGTTATGCTCTTTACAGGTTTTTTACCATACCTCTACTATTTTACTTTTGTTGAAATTCTCTATACTATTTAAAACTCCTTGCAGTTCTCACTCTTTGTTGGTTTTCTTTTGCTACAATTCTCTATGTCGTTCACAACACTCTACAGTTCTCTATGTTTTGCCACTCTCCATTTTTCTTTCTTTGTCGTGCCTTTTCTCATGTTCTATAACAAACCTTTTCTTAACAAATGCATGTGTATTTATAAGACTTGAGTTTAAGGTTACCCTATCATTAACAATCAACATTGATTCCTTGAATTTAAGGTTAACAATCAATATTGACTCCTAAAATTTAGGGTTAACAGTTATGATTGACTCTTAAAATTTATGATCAATGGTTAGTAATACCAATCTAGTATGCATCTGCACAGCCACCTTAGGGTCAATATTCTTGCCATCTCTAGTCAGTGCAGCACCACTGACTCAACGCTTTCTTTGCTTTTTTCTCATCCTTTGTTTTTTTGATCCTTTCCATAATTTCTCATAGAGCAACTTCCTTGGCAGCATCACAAACTTTTGGCTTTTCAATTCTCCTCTTCTAGATAACCTCTAAGCTAGCACCCACAATGGACCTAAAGTATGGCTTCTTGGTAATACATTTCCTTTTCTTTGCAACCTCTTAAGCAATGTCCTTCTTATGTTGCTTCCTATACATGGTTGTTCAAGTAAGCTTTGATGGCTTTAACCTATTATGGAAGAATCTCTTGTATTTTGAATTGGCAAATAGGAACACCTAAGAATTTGAATGAATGAATCTAATGCCTTTCCTAGGATAAATTTTTGCCTTACTAAAATAGTAAAGCTCTGTCTTAAGAACCATGGTTGCTACTCTGACGCAATTGTTGCTAGAGCTGCTGTGGTTGGCTTAACTAAGATTTCATTTCTTTACTTATCTAAGCAGCCACTCCTACCAATATCGTCTTCTATAACCCTTGAATGAATCAACTACCAATACTTTGTAAATGTAACAAAGACATCTCAAAGGCACTCATAACATCAAACCAACAAGGACATATATATGAGATGTTGTTGACAACAAATCTAACATTAGCCATCCAAGATGTGCTCAATAATCTCCCCATTTGGATCTGTTAGCAACACATTAAACCTATAAGTCAATAATTAAGTACAAGTAGTGGCTTCTGACATTCATAGCTCCCCCTGAAACATACATCTCCCTTTTACATTTAGGCATGATACCAATTGGAAACAACCTTTAACCCCCCTCCCCTTTTTTCCGCTTCTCCCTCTAGACAATTTCTCCCCATTTATTTGTTTTTTCCCCTTGGATTTATTAAACTACTCCCCCTTTTAATTAGTATATACTCTCTTTAGATTTATGCAAAATGTCTATCTCTTTGACAACAAATCCAAAGAACAATAAAAGAGGGAAGGGAAAGGGAGGTTAAAGGCATACCTTAGCCTTTAGGGGTTAGCTAAATATATAAGTTTAGCCCTTTTTGTCCAAGATGTCCCAATCTCCTATGTCATAACAAATTCTCATCTTTAGTGCTTATGTAACATGTATTTTTGCTATAGGAAACTTGGTATAAGTTTCTATTTGTTCTTTCTCCTTTTCTAAGAATAGAACCATCACTTAATCTTTTTACTGTACAGCCACTCTTGTTGAAAATGTAACATGTATTTTTGCTATAGGAAACTTGGTATAAGTTTCTATTTGTTCTTTCTCCTTTTGTAAGAATAGAACCATCACTTAATCTTTTTACTGTACAGCCACTCTTCTTGAAAGTAACTTCATGCCCATCATCACAAAGTTGGCTAACATTGATTATATTGTGTTTTAAACCTTCTACATAAAGCACTTCCTCTAATTTCAGCTTTTCTGCACCAATTTCAACAACACCAACACCTTTAATCTTTACAACACTATCATTGCTAAATGTGACTAATCCTCTATCATATTTTTTTACTTCCTTTAGCATATTGGAGTCTCTTGTCATATGTGAAGAGCAATCACTATCTAGGATCCATGGCTTTTCTTTCTTAGAAGCTTTTACGGCTACTTCCACAACCATAGCCATTTCTCTTCCTTTTCTTCTTCTTTGGCAAAACACAAGAGCATACGTAGGTGTTCTCCTTTGCATTCTTTGACTGGGCAATAATGTCAAGCATTTCTCAACAATATATCTAGCCTTTTCACATCTTCCACAAATCTCCTCCAACATATCAAATCTATTTCTTAGTAGAATTTGGCTTCTTTTCACTTGAGGATTTCTCCTTTCTTAATAGAGTCTCCCCTTACACTATTACCTCACATTCCTCCGTATTATGGGCCCATTACTCCAGCACACATTAGCTTTATACCCATACTTATTACAATACTAGTAAAATCCTTCAAATATGAATCTTCTTCTTTTAATAAGTTCATATCTCCTATCTTCAGCACCTTTTCTAACAAAATTCTTCCTATGTTTGACAATCTGTCTCCTTTGGATAAAAGTTTTCTTCACATCTTTCCTAACCTATTTTAACTTGAATTGATTTCTCTCCTCTATAACATCTACTTCTTTCAATTTTATCTTTTCTTTGTATTTTCTTTCAAGCACAAATATAATTTTCTTCTTGTCTTCTACCTTCTCATTTGGCTTTTCAACATAACCAAGTCCTTTCTTCCCCATAGAAGTCTTTGCTTGCTTAGACACTTATCCAAACTTTTGGTAGCATCCTCCTTGATAACATTTGCTGAAGATGACTCTCCTCTCACTTCCATGGCCTATAAAAAGCTCTCTTCATACTTCTTTAATTCAAATTTAGCCTTGTGGAGCTTGGTTTGCAAATTTGGCACTTTTTGCTCTTGTGCAATCACCTTAGAGATCTTCATGTATTTTGCCTTGCTCTACCTTAACTACATTCAATTCCTCAATTTATTTCAAGTACTCCTCTTTTGCTTCAAACTCCTTTTCTTTTACTTAGCAATCAGATTAATCAATAATAGAATTTTTATTCAACTTCTTAAGATTCTTTACCTCCTTTTCCAGCTTGCTATTTTTGTGCAAACAAACTCTCAATTCATTCTCAAATTGCTGCACCAACTCTGTCTCTTCCTCTTCAACTAATTCCTTATCACTTGAGGATTCTTTTTCATCATTTACTTGTGTAACCAGCACATTTTCTGTAACATCATCATCGGAATCATCATCAGCTTCTTCAAAATCTTCTTCATCTAACTAGCTCAAGAATTTTCTTCTTTTAGATCTAAAGAGTTTCTTTTTCCCTTTGGCTTAATTTTGCTTTTAATTTTGACAAAGTTATATAATGTTGTCCCATGTTTGCTAAGTTAGGGCTTTTGAGATAAGGCATAAATCATTGACTCGTATTAAGATTATGAGCAATTTATATTGAATAGGTTACCTTAAAGCATATTATTTAGTAGCAATAAAAGTAGAAATGAAGAAATAAGTATTAATGAAAATAAATGATAATTATTTGCAAAAATGGAATCTTTCTACTTTGTCTTCTTCTTTTATTTATCAAAAGAAAGGTTTCCTACTTAAATCAAATTATATGGTTGAAACCATTGAAAAAGATTTATTTTTATTACAAGGTTATAATAATTTTACCTTATTATCTATTGAGCTTATTAGCTCTCATCAAAAGAAGTACAAATTCCTTTATTTAGGAATGGTACAAATGGCAATTAAACTAGTAATAAGATTAGGACTTAATAACTTTTTTATGACTTCTTATTTGAAGTAATAGAATATAGTTTGAGTGATTGAGCTATTTAATTTTCTTGTTATCCAAACATCACTCTTATTTTCAATGATCCAAACTTGATTCATGCATTATGCCTAGACATTAAAATAAAAGGTTCTGATGCGATGCTAGAATAAAAAAAATATAATCTATATTTGTAAGATTTATTACAAGATTATGAATACCACTATTTTGGAAATAAAAGAATTTCATATCAGTTATCTACCAAAAAAGGACTTACCACTATTTCCTCATTAATAAGGCTACAATCAATATAATGACTCCTTAAACTATTAGCTTGGATCAAGTTAAATTATCTAAAAAATGGACCTTAGAAAATGTCATAAAGCCTATTAAAAGGCAGGCTAAACAATTAAAAGAAGTCATCAAATATAATGATGATGTAGAAATAAGATTTTCAAATAACAAGTCTATTAGGTTAAATCTAGATAAAAAAGGAGACATGCAACATCTTTAGTTCCTTTATAATTTTCAAAAGAATTTGAAGGAATTAGAAGACCAAAAGAACAAGTTACACAACCACAATATAAAGTTGAATTTCCTTTATCTATATTAGCTTCATTAGTTGACAAACCTATTGACATAAGATATAAGGATAAAGATAAAAGTATTAATGTTCTAACCATTGACTTGGAGGAAAAGGGAAAGTTAGAGAGTTATTTTATTCCCCTAAAAACAAATATAAATGAAAAATGGTTTTTTATGACCTTTTCATAAAAGAAGAAAGATTTATGGTTTCAAAGACATTAGTATATGGTTAAACAATTAAGACCATTTGATGCATTTACTTTTATTGAAAAGGTTTTATAAGTTTTAAAAAAGAAGGTTTCCTAATTTTAAGGATGAAAAGGAATGCCTATCAAAACTATCCCACAAAAATAGGAAAAAGGGTGACCCTCCTATACTTAATTTAACAATTAAACTCATGGAAGGAGAGGTTACAACCATCCTATACAAATTAGAAACAAATAAATTAAAATCAAACATTGGTGCTATTATATGATAAGGAAACTATATAAATTTATGCCTTTAGTCAATTGGGAAACAACTGACTTGAGTTGAAGAAAAAATTAAAGAAGCAATTTAAAAGGTTAGTATTCTAAAGCCTCTAGTTAAACTAGAAATTGAAAAAAGAGTTTGATTTAAATCCATATTATCTAAAAAAAAATACATTGTAAAATGACTAATAAAAGGGCTGATAAAACTAAATTATTGGAATAAATTGTCACAAAGCTCAATTTCTTAGGATTAATGGATAAAGGAGCTATTATAATAGAAACAGAAAAGTAGATTGAGATATAGATTAAGGATTAGATTGATGATCAATTTGGGTCTAACATTGATATAAAGAAACTATAGGAAATGTTTTTATCAAAATAAGGAAGTAAAACCTTTAGAAAAAAAGAACCTTATCAAGTTAATAAAATGACTTGTAAGAAAGTACCTACAAAATTATATTACCTAAATTTCTGGTTGGGATGCTTGGTTAGGATTGAGACAAGGATGCAGATTGAAGGAAATCTAACAAATGGGCTTCTTTACAATCATGTGGTCCATATGACTAGTTAGGAATGAATGTATATTTGTCAACAAATGTCAACAAACCCTTTATAATTGACAAATTATGCAACTTGATTTATGTCCAAATGTGGTGGTGGTCAAAGGCAAGATGGCCGGACACTCATTTTACAGTTAAGGATTTTTGGCTCAATCTTCATGATGTTTACATACCAAAGAAGAGTCTTACATGCCCCAACAATCTTAAATAGGTGGAAACTCTAAGTGGCATGATGAAATTCAATATAAATGCAACTATAACTAGGTCATTGGGAGTGGCAACCATAGGGGGTGTTCTGCAGGACAATGATGGGAAGGTGATATGTCTCTTTTCCAAGGTAATGGCAACATCCAGTGCCCACGAGATGAAACTCCTTGTAATTTGTGAGGCGGTCATTGTATACAGACAACAAATGACACCCGAAGGTCCCCTTTTAATTATTGAAAGTGATTCTTGCATTGTAGTAGTATGGATAAATGACCAAGTGAGAAGATACCAATACCTCGGGATATCACTCATGGAACCAAGGATTTTGTTTCCATTGTCATCTTGCCTTAAGAGTGTAATTTCTTTGCAAATGCCTTAGCCAAGCAAGGAATGGTGCAACACAAAGACTTGGTTGTATTGGTGTAAGGATTTGCTTTGGATTATAGGCCTAGGGATGATAGGATAATAGTGATTTTCATTATTGGTTGTTAAGTATTTTGGATAGAGAATGCCCATTTACCTTTTGGATTTTGTATTGGGCTAAGGGAGAGTGTCATATAGGCTCTTATGTGTAAGAAATAAGAATTTTGTCTACTTAGGTATTTTGCACCATATGTATGGTGATAATATATTACTTTTTTATGTTAAAAAAAAAAAAAGGTCTTGTTCAATGTTACTGATGTGATATTGGTTGAGAAGAGTAGGCCACAACCCAATTATTTGGCATGGGTGGCACTGCTGAGGGGTACAGTTAAATTTAATATGGACACAATAATGACCAGCGTGACAAGGGTGGCAAGAATAGGCAAAATACTAGGTAAAAACAAGAAATTGTTATGACTCTTTTCTAAAGCAATAATCACATCAAACATTAATAAGATAGAACTTTTGTCAATCAATGAGAAGGTGGCACCATGAAACCAGTAGGCAGATTTATAAGTAGATTTCCTTTAACTATTGAGAGCGATTCTAATATTGCGATTGTTTGGTCAAATGACGATATTGAAGAATTTTAGAATCTTATGTCAGTGTTAAGCGACATTAATGATAAAACTAAAGACTAGATTTCCTTTGTCTTCCAAAAGTACTGAGAGTAATTTTTTCACAAATGTGATAACAAAACAAAGAAAGGTTAGATGCATGAATTTGGTAGTGTAAGTTTAACTAATGGTTACAAAGTGAGATTTGATGGGAGTTAGTATTTTTTGTAAGAGATTTGTAGCCATTTAGAACAAGGTACTTTTCACTTGAAATATATAAAATTATTAATCTTTATATAAGTTCGATGCATATTATTATACATTTTAAGATTTAGTGATAATTATATATATAGTATTAAAAAAAAGGAATTGTTATATACTAGGCGGAGAATATAAACGAATCCATAAACTTGACTTTTACTTTTCTACTTTTTCAGGATTTTCTACTATATCTCTAAAGTGTAGTTAGTAAATAGTAACTGCACTTACTATATCTCTCCATCACTTAAAATTTTAGAAGTTTTTGATCAAACTTTCAAATTTAAAGTAATAATTAGTAATAGAGAATTCTTTTATGTTTTGAAAAGAGATATTATAGTTGTGCACCTAAATACAAGTTTCAAATTTATTTCTAATATTTTATTTATTCCAAACAATAGTCAAAATTTAATTAGTGTTGGTAAGTTTTTAGAAAAGGGTTTCTCATAATATTTAGAAACAAAGCTATCATTTGTGACAATCTTAGCACTCAACTTGTATCTGTTCATAAATTTAAAAAGTTTCCACTTAGATACTTAAAAAGGTTTAAAAGCTTCCCTTTTTTTTTTTTTTTCAAAGTCCCATTATCATCCATGGTCAACCAACATAATATCATGTTAACATAATCTGATTTCAAATAAATTTTTTTTGATAGAAATTGAAAATTTTTTGTTTTGATTAAATTTTATAGAAAATTTAAATTTTGTAGAACTAATAAAATATGAAATACGGAGAACAAAGTAAGCATGATGATCTGTGAAAAGAGCAAACAGTAAAATACGGCTCTTACTGCATCCTTTTTAGCTTATCATGCACATTTAATCTCCTAATTATCTTAAGAAAAGGCAAAATTTAGGAAAATTTAACAAAGTCCCATTGTCGTGTGTGCTAAAGTACCACAATTAGTAAATTTAAAGTTGAAATGCATGACATTAAATCAAATTTAACATTGTTTATTCTTTGGATAAATAGTAGTTACTTTTCACTTATTCACTGAGTTAAAAAAATAATAATAATAAAGAAAATTTTAATTATTTTTATGTCTTATAATATGTAATTTTAAGGTTGTATTATGACAACAAAACAATTAAATTTTTATTTATTTATTTATTTATTCATTTATTCTTACCTATTCAGAAAATGTTATTTAATTTAATCCGTAAACAATGAAGGGAAAAAAAAATCACTTTTTAACTTGAGAGACAAGTTTACTACATATTCGTTGTCTTTACTTGCTAATTACTATATAAATAGAAATCTTAATGGTCGTGTGGGAGACATCCCCTCTGCTTGATTCATCAGCCACGGGTACGTTACCTTAACTCCAATGCTTAATTAGGATTCAATTACCAATTTTTTTTTTCTTTTGGTTATACAAGTTCTGTAGGAATATATATATAACGTAATAAATGTTAATATTTTTTGTTTATGCACAAAGGAATTTAACAAAGCCTAACTATTTGTTGTGTATCTGTTTAAGCACGACAATTAGCAAATCTAAAGTTAAACTACATCATATTAAATTAGATTTAATATTTTTCATCATAAACTAAATAGTAGTTCTTTTTTGCAAAAAAAAATAATAAAAATTATGCCTTTGTGTGCATGCGTGTGTGTGGGCATAGGTTTAGACTCACACTCTAAAAAGACGAGTTTTTGGTTTTCTTTTTTTTTCTTTTTTCATTCTTTTGGTTTTTCTTCTTCTGGACCACCTTTAATAATTAGCAATTTTTAATGCCTTCACTACCATAGTTAATAAATATGGCATCTGGCAAATCAGATTGAGCAAGTCTTCCATCATTGATCCTTAATCTAATTTTAAAGAAGCTACACGATGCACTCGACCGTATTTGGTTTGCTGTAGTTTGCATCAATTGGCGCTTAGTTACAAAGGACTAGAATGCTAGAAACCCTTATCAAAAACACCTTTCAATGCTTCTGATCTCATTAAAGAATCCTCGAACACTACAATTCTGTGAAGCTCCACATTTATTAGTGCCATACAATAAGAGATGTTGCGCTTCTTCTTACAACTAGTTGGCCTTTGTTGATAATAAGAACTATGAAGTCACTATATTAAACCCTTTTAGGAATGGCATGACAATCATTCTCCCTCCTCTCGATTTTTGCTTAGAGACACGTCCTGATTGGCTCAAGGTCCTCTTTTATCTTTTGATCCCTTTTTGTCCCCCTAAGATCATATAGTCATCGCAATATATAGTGGATGTGCTAGATTATCTTTCTTCAGATCATGCAACAAAAAGTGGATGCTAATTGATTGAAACCATATAATCTTTAGTGACTTTGTGTGATACAAACTCTGATTATACGTAAATGGAACCTAACACCAATGTTGGTATAGGATTGTTCTAATAAAGGTTAAGGGATTTGGAGTTCTGACCCAATGATTATAAACAACCAAGAACCAGAACTATAAGATTTAGACGCCACTCCTAACAATAACAACGTTAAAGAAGATAAGCCTATTGAACCAACACACTTAAATATGAAAGTTCAAAATTAGTTCTCAAAGAACCATGTAAAATAGCTCATACACTTATGAAAATGAGTCTGCCCTCTCTAACCACCCTTTTTGCCTTTTTATATGCTAACCCCCAAAACCCATGATGGAAGCCATTTTATACCAGCTCAAATCAATAAGGGAGTTGATGCTTTGCAAAACCTTAGAGGCCCAATGACAAGGGAAAGGTCAAAGAAAATAAAGAAAGCTCTCAGCAAGTTGTTATGCGACATTTACTATTAGGAAGTTGCTAGGTACAAGTTAATGATGATGAAGGCTTCACTACAACTTGCAAATGTGTCATTTGTGGAGGAATTGGAGAACCATGGCCTTGGGAAGGAAGTTGGATTTGGGAGCCTATGTTTGGGCATTTAAATGGATTATTTTTATGTGTTATATTGTTATGTAGTGGGTTGAACGAATTTTAGCATCTTAATGGGTTATTTTCATGGGTTTTTATTATTATTTAGTGGGTTGGACGAATTTCCTTAATAAGCCCATCTTATTAGTTAGGGTTTTGGGGGTTAGCATATAAAAAGGCAAAAAGGGTGGATAGAGGGGGCAGACCCATTTTCATGAGTATATGAGCTATTTTTTCTAGTTCTTTGAGAACTAATTCTGAACTTTCATACTTGAGTGTGTTGGTTCAATAGACTTATCTTCTTCAATGTTGTTGTTGTTAGGAGTGGTGTCTGAATCTTATAGTTCTGGTTCTTGGTTGTTTATAATCATTGGGTCAAAACTCCAAATCCCTTAACATTTGTTAGAACAATCCTATACCAACATTGGTGTTGGGTTTCGTTTACATATAATCAAATTTTGTATCATTTGGTATCAGAGCCTTGGCTCTAACTCAGGTTAGTTATACTTTTGTTATCATTTCTTTCATTTATTCTTCATTGTTGGTTGAATAATTAGAAAAAAAAAAACAAAAGAAAAGAAGAAATTAGTGTGTTTCTTATGTTTGGCCGCTGTTGTCATTCATTTTGCAGAAACATCCATCAGTTAACCAAAAAAAAAAACAGCAAAATCATGTATTTCTTGGGTTTCTTTTTTAATATTTGTTTCTTCTATATAAATACCCATTAGTTAACCAAAAAAAAAAATCATGTATTTCTTAGGTTGCCATTTTTCTATTCATTCCTTCTATAGAAATACCCATTAGCTTAAAAAAAAAAAAAAGGTTTCATTGCTCAATTGGTCATTTACTCAATTATATTCGATAATTAATTGTTGTCCAATTGCACTAGTCATATCATTAAATTCCTTGTCATTCTGTTTGCTTTATTGCCTATCTTCTTGATCATGTCATTTCTTTGAAGAGGTAGGTCTAGGATTGATATATTCAAGTTTTGTTTGTTCTGAATTTAGTTTGCTTGGAACTATTGAAAAAGCTCTTAAAGTCTTGCAATTCATTATGTGAAACATGAGAGTTGAGGACTACTATAGTTGAGTAGAGAGCAAACACATAAGGGAGTGAGTTTTGTAAGGTATATTCTTTATTTACTAACAATCTTGCATATCCAATGTCTAATGCTAAAGAAGGCAGTTTCTTACATAGAGAGGAGGAAGAAGTTGTTTCGGATTTCAAATTGCTTATGAAATCCTTAGAGCAGAAGTTTGATAGGATTGACCAAATGTTTTGGGAAGAGATTGTTCCTAGCTCTTATTATAGGGATTTGTATGACAAGTTGCAAAGCCTTATGCAAGGTTCCAAGAGTGTGGAAGAGTACCTTAAGGAGATGGAAATTACTATGGTTAGGGCAAATGTAATGGAGGATAGGGAGATAACCATGGCTAGGTTCCTTTAAAGGTTGAATAGAAGCATAGCTGATATGGTAGAACTATAACACTGTGTATAGCTTGAAGACATGGTACACATTGCCATGAAAGTTGAAAGGCAACTTAAAGGAAGGAGCACTTTTAGATATAATCAAAACTTAGGTTCATCTTTTTGCAAGTTGAACTAGGGGAAGAAGGAAGAGAAGATGACTTCTAATCTTAAAACCAATTCATATAGACCCAAGACTAGTGGGGGCAACCTGGAAAGGGGCAAATTTGAAGAAAAACTTAATGGCACCCAAGGTAAAACTAGAGACATCAAATGCTTTAAATGTCTGGGTAGAGGTTATGTGGCTTCACAATGTCCTAACAAGAGAACCATATACCTTAAGGAGAATGATGACTATATGTCTAATAGTGATGCTAGTGATGAAGACCAAATGTCACCATTAAAGGATGCTAGTGATGTTGATAAAGGGATAGAGTATCTAAAGCATGGTGGAAGGCTTTTAGTAGCAAGGAGGACCCTTAGTTTGTAGGTTGAGGAGGAGGATGATGTTGAGATGTAATGAGAAAATATTTTCCATACTTGATGTTTGGTTCAAGATAGAATCTGTTGCTTGATCATCAATGGAAGTAGTTGCATTAATGTAGTAAGTACAGAGTTGGTGGAAAAATTGAACTTGCCTACAACCAAACATCCTAGGCCATATAATTTGCAATGGTTGAATGATAGTTGAGTGGTGCAAGTGACTAAACAAGTTATGGTTCCATTTTCAATTGGTAGATATAAGGACGAGTTGTTTTTTGATGTTGTACCTATGCAGGCCAGGCATTTGTTAAGGTCATCATTGGCAATTTGATAAAACAGTTTTGCATAATGGTTACAAGAACCA
>JAHLGO010000140.1:5983600-6035153 GCA_020615895.1 Ceriops decandra
TTTTTATATCTACTGCTGATTGATATCATGGATAACATGAATAGTGTTAAAAGTAAGGGTATTCCCACTTTGAATGGACAAAATTATTAGTTGTACAAGAATAAAATGTTTTCATATTTGATGTCACTTGGTCTAAATGTTTTTGAATTTGCTATTAGTGGCTTCATCTCTATTGTTGAAGGTTTTGTTATGTTGCCTATTGATAAGAAGAGTTTGGTGTGTGATGGAAATGTGAGAAATGCCTTGTATATCTTCTTATCAGACAAAGAATTCACCAAAGTGATGGGGTGCAACATAGCTAAACAAATTTGGGATAAACTGAAGAATATTTATGAAGCAGACAAGGTTATGAAGGAAGCCATGCAGGATGATGAATCTGTGGATGCCTTTTTCACAAGAGTAATGAAATTGTGTGCTTCATTAGAAGCTATAGAGAGGAGATCAATGATGCTACTATGGTAAGGAAGATACTTAGAACATTACTGGAAGCTTACAATAAAAAAGTTTCCTTCATAGAAGATAGAGATTTAGATAAGTTGCCCTTAGATGATTTACACAACATATTACTACAGAAAAGTTGAAATTGGAGGAAGTGCTTTATGAGTAAGTGATGGTGTTGTTCTTATTAAGGGAGAAAGAACAAATGGAAACTTATACCAAGTTTCCAGAAGCAATAACATATGCTACAAGAGCACCAAAGATGAGAATTTATGATGGCATAAGAAATGGGGACATCTTGGTCAAAAAAGGTTAAACAAGTTGTTTAAAAATGAAGTTATGAAAGATGTACCCAAGCTGAGTAGAGAAAGAAATGCAATTTGCATCAATTGTTAAAAAGGGAAGATGGTGAATGTTACCCATAAAAATGTGGAGATTTAAACTAGAAGCCATCAGAACTAGTTATATATATATTTACCATACCTTTATTAAGAGAGATGTTTCAAAAGTTAAGGCTAACCTTATATGTTTAGCCAACCTATAAAGGCTGAGGTATGCGGTAACCCCTCTCCCCTTCTTTTTTTTTTTTTTATCATTTTTTGGATTTGTTGTCAAAAGGGGAGATCTTTTGCATAAATCCAAAGAAAGTATATATTGATAAAAAAGGGGAATAGCTTGATGAATAAAGAGAGAGAAATTGTTAATAGGGAGTTAAATGTACAAGTACATACAACAAAGGAGATGTATATTTCCAAGGGAGCTATGCTTATGCTTAATTATTGATTTATGGATTTAATGTGTTGCCAACAATTCTTAAGGGGAAGATTGTTGGTCCCACCTTTGATGGTTAATATTGGATTTATTGTTAACAACATCTCATACAGTTTTTCGTGTTGATTTGATGTTTTAAATGTCGTTGAGTTGCAGAGAAGTCATTGGTCAATATTTTTGATGGCAAGTTAACTCTAAAGTTAATGAGTCAATGTTGACCATTGACCCTAAATTTTATGAATCAAATCTGATTGTTGATTGTAGGGCAACCCTTGGGAATCCATGCTGACCATTAATGATTAGGCAACCCTTAAACTCAAGGCTTATAAATACATCTATGCATATTTTAAAAGATGTGTGTGCTGTAGAAAATTCAGAGAGAACGACAAACCTAAAGATAAGGAGAGGTGCAGTTGACTAAGGGAGTTGTAGAACCAAGGAGAGGTGCAATTGCCTAAGAGAGGTGCAACACCAAGGAGAGGTGTAGCGAGCCAAACAAAGTGCAGCAACCAACAACTCTACCAAAGGGAGAACAAGGTGCAACAGTTGGCAACCACACCAAAGAGAGGAGAAGAATATGCAGCAGTTGCACCAAACTAGAAGAAGACATGTAGTAGCCACACTAAACTAGAGGAGACGTGCAGTAGCCACACCAAACTAGAGAAGGTATGTAGTAGCCACACCAATAAAAAAGTAAGGTATGTAGTAGCCACAACAAAGAGAGAAAAAGGCATGCAACTACCATATCAAACTAGAGAATAAGGCATGTAGTAGCCACACCAAAGGAAGAAAAAGGCAACAGTTGGCCAAACCAAAAGGAGGAGAAGAAGGCAACATCCAGCTAAACCAAATGAAGAATTTGCAGTAGCCCCCCAAGGAAGTAGTTGCAGCAGCCACTCAAGGAGAGGTGTAGTAGCTAGCAAACCAATGAAGGAGAGGCGCAACAATTGACAAACTAAGTAAGGGTAAGCAACAATAACAGCAAGTGTAGATAGCAACAACAGTCATTGCAAGCATAACCAGCAAGTGCAGGCATGACTAGGAATAGGCAGTAAGTGCAGGCACAACTAGTAGCTTGTAGCAGTAGGTAGTAAGCATAAGCATAACTAGCAATAGGCAGTAAGTACAACTAGTAGCAAGCAACAAGCGCAAACATCAATAGTAGGAGGAGAAAACTTGCCCTGACAGTAGGGTGGGTAGCACTAACAGTAGGAGGAGAAAACTTACCCTGACAACAGGGGAGAAAACTTGCCCCAGTAGGAAGTCAAGCAGCATTAGCTCCCAAGAAAACAACTTGCCATGGCAGTAGGTGAGGCAACCTGCCAAGGTAATAGGGGAGGTAGCACTGACAGCAGGGGAAGAAACTTATCAAGGTAGTAAGTAAGGCAACACCTGTAATAGAGAAAAAGAACTTGCCAAGGCAGCAGGTGAGGTAGCACTAGTAGTAAAGGAAGAAAACCTGTAGACATAGAGAACTTATAAAGAAGAGATTGACAAAGCTTGAGCAAAGACCAGTAGTGAGGAAAAAGAAGATCCACTTTTTGTATTAGCAGCCTATGCACATTGAGTGATTCTTCTTAAGAAAGTGTTAGTTACTAACCTTTTTGAAAACTTTGTGAAAAAAGGGTGGGTGACCCGTGGAGTGATTGGGAGATCATCTCATTTAGTGATTAGAAGATCAAACCTTTAGGTGATTGGATCAACTCTTTTAGTGATTGGAAGATCAATTCTGTGATTAAGAGATCGTTATAAGTGGTTAATGAGTGATCTTTCCACAAGTGGTTAAGAAGTGATCATTTAACAACATAATTGTATTCCTTGAAAATAAGAGTGGATTGTGTGATTTAAGAGTGATCCTATCATACTATGGATATAGTTCACACATTGTAGATAAATCATGTAAAAATTGTTGTGTGGTTTCGGGTGCTCACATTTGATTGATATCTATATGGCTGCTCTCATATAAAGACGCAAGATAAAAAATTGGATCATCAACTTTAACAAGTCACAGAGGTTAATCCAAAAAATTTGTAAAAAGTGAGCATCCAACACTGATTCACCCCCTCCCCCTCTTAGTGTGAAATCTAAGAAGGTCCTTATCAAGATGCCTATTATGCCATTGCTTAAGTTAGCATGATTCCTCCATGTTGGATTATATGTGTTAAAGTAAAGATCATTCTTGCTTGGTTACCCCAGAATCCTATTCATATGCTTCTCTTGAAGAATTAAGTATAAGTCAATTGCATGTCTCATCATTAAACATACATCATATGTCTTAACTTGTTACATATTTTTCATAACCATCTGTCAAACAATAAAAGCAAGGTCAAAAATCTATTGTAGAAGATTAAATGTATTTACCTCATTCACTTTTCTGATTGAAGTATCTTGTTTTGTCCCATTCTCTTGGGAGATTATTGCCAGATGAGAAACCAAATTCCTTGCAACTTTTTGCATCTTGTCCATTAGAGCTCCTCCACTCACTATATTTATTATGTTTTTGTCCATAGGAAGTAAGCCTTTGTAAAAATATTGGATTGATAACTGATCACTTATTTGTTGATGTGGAAAACTTGAACATAATTTCTTGAATCTCTCTTAATACTTATAAAGGATCTTTTCGTTATATTGGGAAATATATTTTTAGAAACTGTCTCTTTATCTCATTTCATTTTATGATTGATTTTAAGGATGGATCATAAAGTCAATCTATAACATCATCAACCAAAAAGAATAGAAAACCTTTCAGTTTTATCTTTCCTTTTTTCACTCTTATTGACTTTATGCTTGAACAAACAATATAATACTCCTTCAAATGCTTATTGGGATCCTCTCCTATATTAAAGTTAGGAGCAAGAAGCTCCTTCAAAGTCTTATTATTTGTTGACAAGTTCTCAAACTTAGAATCACTAGATGAACTTGTAAAAGATGAATCAAGGATTATATTGGTAATAAGTAAGGTAATCATAGATTATTCTTGGTTTTGTTAAGTCTTTTTCCTCAACCTATGCAAGGTTCTCTTAAATTCTAGATCAAAATTAAGTTCATAATAAGATGATTTAGTCATAAAACATAAATAAGTTTAAAAAATAAAACAAAAAAGGAAAAAATATCTAAGAAAAAAAATAGAAATCTCTAACTAAAAAATATAAAAAGCTAGAGAACTTTTATCAAAAAGTGCTTTTAGGACGTAAGATGTAGGGTTAGTGGCTTTTGAGAAATGATGTTTCTCTTAAAAATATGTAAGTTTGTCATCTAATTTAACTAAAATCACTTTGGGGAATAGATTCACTACCAAAAATACATGAAAAACACACAACTTTACACATAAAAAGGGATATAATCATTATAATTAACTCAATAACAATATACATAAAAACAGAATGCAAAAATTGATAAAAAACACCTCCTAACAATGACATCAATGCTTTGGTAATTATCATCATAGTTACAAAAATTAATTAGCTTAGTTTTTTATGATACAACAGTAGATAATTTAAATAAAGATCAATCCCACAATGAATATTGTCAATTTAATATTGAAAAAACTAAACCTAAGACACTAACATGAAAAGGGTAATTTAAAGTCTAACTTTATGCTAATTAAAGTAAACAAAATAATTTATAAAAAAATCATTCCACAAAATTTCAATTTAAGGTTCATTTGCAACTATAATATTTAATATTTTTAATTATCTATGTCATTGTCTCAATTTTGATGGAACTATTAACCCTAGATAACAACAAGGTTTACTACCCATCCATCTTAAATATTTACTAAGCAGAACTTTAGGGTTATATTTAGGAAAATAAGTTAATACAAGTGACAATTAGACGAGTTCAAGTTGTTTAAATTATAATGAATTATTCATAACAAATAAAAAGAACTTATTTATAATCCCTTACTATTAATTGCCACACAATG
Source organism: Ceriops decandra (assembly GCA_020615895.1). Lineage (NCBI taxonomy): Eukaryota > Viridiplantae > Streptophyta > Magnoliopsida > Malpighiales > Rhizophoraceae > Ceriops > Ceriops decandra. The sequence goes on from JAHLGO010000140.1 coordinate 5,988,735, forward strand.
AATAGAAATAAGATAAATAGAAGTCACAATCCCTAACTTCAACAATTAACCATTTTTTTAATTGATTTCACAAATCAAACCAAATCAATTAAAGCAATAATCATTCAACAATTTAATCAAAATGATTCAACCAATTTTAATAGTAAAAAGAGATCAATATAACTAAAGAATCTATTTTATCAAAATACCAAACATTTGAAATCCCTTAAGATTATTGAAAAACCCTAACTATACACATTTAGCAATCACATTCTCATTAAAGCTATGTTTATGACCCTCCTTGTGTCTTTTTTTTTTCTCCCTTTTGCTCTTAGCAACTAAAAAGGTCCTTATTTATATCTTAGAGATCATATATAGTAAATACATGAAAACCCTAGGAAAATTTTAAAAGAAATCTCTTAAATTTTTAAGGTTACAAAAGCTTTTCATACTTTTCTTGTCCTCTTTAGACTATGCTATTACTTTTTCCCACCTTTGTTTTTTCTTGTTTTAAGTACTCCATTCTAATGTATATTTATAACAAAATTAACTATCAATATAACTAAATAAATTAGAGAGTACATTCAATTACCTACCTAGGAATTGAAAGCTCTTATAGTTGATGATCCATTAAATGTCTTTGTAAAGGTTGCATATATAGAAGAGCGAGAAACATTGTCAAGTCGATGAAACTCTTTAGAGAAAAAAATTTTAATAGAGAAACAGATTGCAACGGCAGAGAGTAGCCACCAAAAGGAAAAGGAGAAAACTGTAGAGAATAGCCACTAAAAAGAAAAGGTGAGGGCACAACAATGAGGAGAAATTGAATAGGCTGCAAGAAGGAGAAAGCCTCTAGAAGCAGAAAAGAAGGACAGAGTGTGAGGTAAAATGAGGCAGTAAGAATGAGAAAGCCTTCAACAGTAGAAGAGAAAGAGAGAATGTATAGCAGAAGGAGGAAGTAATGGTAGAAAGAAGGGGAGACAGTAGTAGCGGTAGAAAGAAAGAGAAAACTTATAGATGAGAGAACTTGTAAAGGAGAAAACCTGTAGAGACAGTAGAAAACTAGCAGTAGAGAAGAGAACTTGTAAAAGGAGGAACCTATAGAGATAGAAGGAGGAACCAGTAAAGACAAGAGAAAACTAATAGTAGAGAAGAGAACTTATAGAAGGAGGAACTTATAGAGATTGGAGATAATCGACCGTAAAGAAGAGAATGGCAGAAGGAGGAACTTGTAGAGGTAGAAGGAAGAACTAGTAGAGATAGGAGAGAATTGGTAGTAGAGAAGAGAGAACCTGTAGAAGGAGCAACCTACAGAGATGAGAGAACTGACAGCAGAGAAGAGAACCTGCAAAAGGAGGAACCTACAGAGTAAATGAAATTGTATACTGCATTAGTGGTTATGGAAAAGAGATCAATAATGTTTCTGTGATAAGGAAAATACTTAAAACCTTACCAAAAGTTTTTATTGCCAAAGTTTCCTACAAAAAAAAAGATAGAGATTTGGATAGGTTGCCCTTGGATGATTTACACAGCATATTGGTGGCTTATGAAATAAGAATAACCTGAATGAATAAAGAAAAAAAGTCTAAGGTAGAGAAGGAGTTGGACTTCAAGGCAATGAAGAAATTAAATATTAAAGAACAAGAAGAAGGATATGACAATAGCTCTAAAGTTGAAGATGGTGATACTAAACTTAATAAAGAAGTAAATAGTATGATAAGCTGTCCCCAAGGAGGAGAACAAGTGCCAAAAAAAACAAAAAAAAGAAACTCTTTAGATCTAAAAGAAGAAATTTCTTGAGCAAGCTGGATGAAGAAGATTCTGAAGAAGAAGCTGCTAATGATGCTATAGAAAATGTGCTGGTTGCACAGGTAAATGATGAAGATGAATCCTTAAGTGATATAGAATTAGCTAAAGAGGAAGAAAAAGAGATGGTGTAGTAACTTGAGAATGAATTGAGACCTTGTTTGTACAAAAACAGCATGTTGGAAAAGGAGGTAAAGAATCTAATCTTCTTTTGGGAAGATTTTGCTGTTGATAAATCTAATCTTCAAGTGAAAGAAATGGAGTTTAAAGCAAAAAAAAAAAGGAGTACTTGAAAAGAATTAAGGGGCTGAATGTACTTAAGGTAGAGCATGGCAAAATACACAAAGATCTTGGTGCTAAAGTGATTACATAAGACCAAGAAGTGCTGATTTTGCAAGCTATGTTCCATAAGACTAAATTTGAATTAAAGAAGTATGAAGAAAGCTTTATATAGGCATGGAAATGAGAGGAGAGTCCACTTCAACAATTGATATTAAGAAGGATGCTACCAAAAAGTTGGATGAGTGTCTAAGCAAACAAAGATCTTATTCCATAGAGAAGAAAGGACTTGGTTATGTTGGAATGCTGAATGAGAGGGTAGAAAAGAAGCAAAAAATTGTGTTTGTACCTAAAACCAAACATAATAATGTTATGGAGAAGAGAAACCAACCCAAGCTAAAATAGGTTAGGAAAGATGTGATGAAAAATTCTATTCAAAAAAGATAGGTTGTTAAAGATGGAAGAAGGTTGCCACAACAGGTGCTGAAGATAGGAGACATAAAATTGTTAAAAGAAAAAAATTAAAATTTGAAAAAATTTGTTGATAAACTTGATGAAAAGCTTGATAAAGGCATATTCTTGGGCTATGTACCAAATGGAAGAGGCTTTAGATGCTATAAAAAAAGGTTTCTAAAAATGATGGACAATTTTAATGATAAAATGATTGAAGATGGTGTTATAATGCAATTATAGCATATGGAAACTAAAGATGCCATGTATGACAGCAGAAGAGAATCTAAAAGTGATGAATTTAGGGCGCCATTCAACATAAGAAACATGTTGATTCTCAAGTAACAAGTGATGAAGAAGAAAAATCAAGGCATTCCAAACTCATAAAAGAGTCAGAGCTGAAGTTGAGGCAAAAAATATTATTGGTAGGAAAAAGGACTCTGTGCAAACTAGAAGAAGACTAAGGGGTGGTGAACAAACCTCATTGATTTCTAAGGTTAAACCCAAGTTTGTTAAAGAAGCATTAAAGCACAAAGAATGGGGTGTTTTATGAATGAAGAGCTTGATCAAATTGAAAAGAACAACACTTGGTGTTTAGTACCTAGACCTAAAAGGAAAAACATCATTGGAACCAAATGGGTGTTTTGAAATAAGCTAAATGAAAAAGGTAAGGTGGTAAGGATTAAGGCAAGACTTGTTTGCAAATGCTACTTACAAGTAGAAGGTGTTGACTTTCAAGAAACCTTTGCTCCGATGGCCGGACTTGAAGTAATCAGAATATTCATGGCCATTGTTGCTCAAAGAAACTATAAAGTTTATTTGATGGATATGAAGTCTGCATTTCTGATAGAGAGCTTAAAGAAAAGGCATTTATTAAACAACTGATGGTTTTATACTTGATCATAATGGCTCAAGTGTGTGCAGATTGAACAAGGCTTTGTACAACTTAAAGCAAGCTTTAAGAACATGATATTCCAAGCTACATACATGCCTTAAAAATATAAAGTTTAGAAGGGGAATATGGATAGCAACTTGTATATAAAGGAAAACAACTAGGGCCAATTAATTATTTTGATCTATGTTGATGACATAATCTTTGCTACAAAAAAGGAGGCCTTATACACTACCTTTGTCAAGTAGATGAAGAAGAAGTTTGAGATGTGTATGCTTGGTGAAATGAAATTCTTCTTAGGATTACAAATGCTGCAAAGGGAGGCTAGAATTTTTCTCTTCTAAGAAATGTATGGTTGTGAGCTATTAAAAGGTTTTGGGATAGAGAACTCTAAAGAAGTAAGCACTCCCATTATGATTAGAACAAAGTTAAGAAAGGATAAAAAAGGCAACATCAAAAGTTGATTGGAAGCTTAATATATTTGATCGCATCACGGCCTAATATTGTTTTTGTTGTAACACTTTATGCCAGATTTCAAAGTGACCCTAAGAAATGTCATCTCATGGTGGCTAAGAGAAGTCTAAGGTATGTGAAAGGCACAATAAATTATGGGCTACTTTATGATAGAAGAGGATAGCACAATTTTTATGGGTATACAGATGAGGATTAGGCTAGAAATTGTGATAATAGAAGGTCAACATCCGGTGGTGCATTTTATTTGGGTAGTAGATGTATTTCATGGCAAAGCAAGAAGCAAAATTCAATGACTTTAAGTACTACAGAGGTTGAATATGTGGCTGCTACTTAGACTTGTACTCAATTGCTATAGATGAAACAACAGCTTGAAGATATCAAGGTGGATGCACAACTACCATTGCTAATTGGTTATGATAACCAAAGTGCTATCAATTTGTCAAAGAATCCTGTTCAACACTCTAAAACTAAACATATTGAAATCAAGTACCACTTCATTAAAAAAAAAGTGGAGAAAAATGAATTAAAGTTGGAGTGTATGCCTACTATGGAGCAAATTATCGATATATTCACCAAACCTCTATGTTGGATTGTTGGATTTAATGTGTATTGTTGTATTTAATGTGTTACCAACAAATCCAAATGGGGAGATTATTGAGCCCATCTTTAATGGCTAATGTTGGATTTGTTGTCAACATCTCACATTGTTGCTCGTGTTGATTTGATGTTTTGAAAATTTTTGAGATACATAGAAGTCGTTGGTCAAAATTATTAATGGTAGGTCAACTAAAGTCAATTAGTCAATATTGACCATTGACCCTAAATTTTAGGAATCCAATCTAGCCATTGATTGTAGGGCAACCTTTGGGAATCAAGGATGACCGTTGATGATTGTGTAACCCTAATCTCAAGACTTTATAAATAACCCCATGCACTTGTAACACTAGTGTATGCTACAGAATCTTTTGAAAGAACGGAAAACCTAATTGTAGCAATCGTCCAAGAGAGAGTGGCAACTAAGGAGAGCAGCAACTGGCAACACTAAAGGAGGGTGCAGCAGTTGGCCACACCAAGGAGAGGTGTAGTAGCCAGCCACACCAAAGGAAGGTGCAATCTAATAGCAAGGGAGGCAAACCAATAGAAGGTGCAATTTGGCAACAAGGGAGGTGAACAAGCAAAACCAAAATTTGTAGATTGCAGCAACTCCAACAAGCATCCCTGCACCAACAACAAAACTAGCAAAAATTCCAATAGGCATCCTTGCACTAGCAGCACAACCAGCAGGTGTCCCTGCACCAATAAAAACTCCAGCATGCATCCTTGCACAAATAGCACGACCAACAGGTGTCCCTGCACCAACAGTAACTCCAGCAGGCATTCCCTACACTAATAGCACATTGAACAACCTGTAATCCTAAAAATTGCAGCACATCTAGTAGCCTATAATATCTGAAATTGCAACATGTCTAGCAACCTGCAATCCTAGAAATTGCAGCACGACCAGTAGGCAATCACAGTGACTACAGCCCGTCTAACAAGCAATCCCAGCAAGTGCAGCACGTCCAACAGTTGTAGCACATACAACAGCAACCTCTGGGCAACAGGAGCATGCAAACCAGTAGCTACAAATTGCAGGAGTAGAGCAAGCTCAATCAGCATGTGCAGGCAGTGATAACAGCCTATATACGTGCAAACAATAGTAGCAATGCGTGTAGGCAGTGATAGCAGCAGGTCCAGCAGCTTACAGCAGTTGAGGAAAAAATGTGTCCTAATAGCTTATAGCAGCAGGAGGAGAAAACTTACCTCAGTAGCAAGGTAGGCAACATCATGTGTAGTGCAGGCAGCATTGGCAATGAATGAGACAACATCAGTAGTAAAGGAAGGAGAAGATCCATATTATGTACTAGTAGTTTGTACACATTAAGTGATTATTCTCCAGGAAATTTTTCACTATAAATTCTTGATAAAATTGTTGAAAAAAAAAAGGGTGGGATACCCTTGGAGTAATCGAGAGATCATTCTAAGTGATTATGTAGTAGTCCTTCCATAAGTGGTTAAGGAGTGATCCTTCCATAACATTATTGTATCCCTTGATAAAGTGACTTAGGAGTGATTCTATCACACTATGGATGTAGCTCACACATTGTGGGTGAACCACGTAAAATTTTTGTGTGTTCTTAGGTATATGTGTTTGATTAATATTCGTACGACTAATCTCACATAAAGTAAAAAGATGAAAACTGGATCATCAACTCTAACAAGTCACAAAGGTTAGATCCGAATTAGATTTGTAAAAGTAAATATCTTACATTGATTCGTCCCCCAATCCTCATCAATATGAATCCTAAGGGACTTGTTGGGAGGATTGTGAAGGAATGATTTGAACATGATTTTGGTGAAGTGGCAATAATGATTATGATGAGGGTGATAATGCTAATAGAAACTATAGAGATGGATTTAGAGGAGGACATGTTAATAGAAATGATAAAGGAGTTTGAGGCAATAGGAATGATTATGAGAGATACAATAAAGGTTAGAATAACAAAAACAAAAATAGAGGAAGGAATGAATAGAAATTTTAGTAGCATTAAAATAAAGGTTTCCTCTTTCCAAAGAAAAGCTAACCTAAATGTGTAATTAAACTTAGAGAAAAGAGTTGAGCTAGTATTTGATTGTCACAAATTCTTTAAGAAGAAGAAGATTAAGATAGTTATGACTAAGTTTACTAATTATATAATAATGGAGATGTTGCGTTTACCTAGAACTAAACATCCTAGACCATATAATCTGCAGTGGTCAAATGATAGTGGAGTACTGAGAGTGACTAAATTGGTTGTGGTTCCATTTTCCATTGGTAGATATAAGGATGAGGTGTTTTGTGATGTTGTACCTATACACATAAAGCATTTGATTTTAGGTCATCCTTGGTAATTTGATAAGAGAGTTTTGCATGATGGTTATAAGAATTATTATTCCTTCATTATGGATGGAAAACCATTCACACTTGCTCTATTAACACCAAAGCAAGTATATGAAAACAAAGTGAGACTTTCTAAGAGCAAGCAAAAGAAGAGTGAAAAGAAAGTGAATGTAAAGAGAAAAGAAAGTGAAAGAGAGGAAAACAAGGTAAAAGCTGTTAAAAGTGATAACACAATGGTAGTCAAGTTCAAAGGAGTAAAGATGAGAGAAAACAAATGTGTGTATATGCAAAAGAAGTAGATGTTGGGGTTGTCTTCCAATCTAGGTAACAAATGATCTTAATCCTTTACAAGGATTCATATTTTTCTAACATTAAACTTGATTCTTCTTTGCCTAATGTTGTTTCATCTTTTTTTTTTTTAGGATTATAATAATTTATTCCTTGAAGAAATCCCAAATGGCTTACCACCAAAGAGAGGGATTAAACAACACATTGATCTTATTGTCAAAGCTCCCATTCCTACAAAGACAACTTATAGAAGCAATCCTAAGGAGACAAAAGAACTTAGAGGCATGTTAAGGAGTTAATGAAGAAGGGTCATGTATGGGAGAGCATGAGCCTATATGTAGTGCCAATGTTACTTGTGCCAAAGAAAGATGGTTCTTAAAGGATGTGTGTCAAATGTAGAACTATAGACAAAATAATAGTTAAGTATCAACACCCTATACTTGACTTGATGATATGCTTGATGAATTGTATGGTACTTGTTATTTCTCTTAAATTGGCCTTAAGAGTTGGTACTTGTTACTTCTCTAAAATTGACCTTAAGAGTTGGTACCTTTGGTTTAATTAATGCACCTAGGACCTTTATGAGATTAATATACTATGTTTTGAGACCTTTCATAGGAAAATTTGTTATGACTTATTTTAATAACATATTAGTATATAGTAGGAATTTGAAGAGTATGTTGAACATTAGTGTTGTGTGCTTAATGTGTTAAGAAAATAAAATGTGTACCTATTTGAACAAATGTGATTTTTGCAAAGATCATGTCATTTTCTTGGATTATACCATGTCAGCTTATGGTATAAAGGTTGATAAAAAGAAGATTAAGGCTATCTACGAATGGTCTACACCTAAGAGTATGAGTGATGTGAAGAGTTTTCATGATTTAGCTTCCTTTTATAAGAGGTTCATTAAGGATTTTAATACCATAGTTGCACCATTGATTGAGGTAATTAAAAAGAATATGAATTTCAAGTGGGGTAAGGAATAATAAGATACATTTGATATGCTTAAGTTTAAGTTTTGTAATACACCACTTCTTATTTTAATTAATTTTTTTAAGATCTTTGAAATTGAATGTGATGCATTGGACATTGGAAATTGGAATTAGGGGAGTTCTCATGTGAAAGAAATGACTTATTGCATTCTTTGGTGAGAAGTTGAGTGGGGCAACATTGAATTACCTAACTTATGATAAAGAAATTATTAAGCCTATTTTTGATGACTAATGTTGGATTTGTTGTCAATAGCATCTCATAAATTTGTGCTTGTTGATTTGATGTTATAAGTGCTTTTGAGATGTGTTTTTTGCATTTACAAAGTGTTGGTAACACCAATCAATAAGCAGCTTATTGAGGTAGAAGCCAAGGAATTGCTTAGGATTTGGCAATGTAGGTTATGGCTTGTCCACAAGTGTAATTTGTATCTGTCAAGGAGATTCCTAAAAGCATTATGAATAAGGAAAAGGAGATTTAAATGTAAAGAGATCATTTGTGAAAACCATTGATGACAGGTTAACTCTAAATTCAATAAGTCAATATTGACCATTGATTCTATATTTTGGGAGTTAATGTTGACTGTTGACCCTAAATTTTAGAAATCAATGCTGACCATTGATTGTAAGGTAACCTTTGGAAAAACAATTTGAAGTGTAAGAGATGATATTGATTAAATCACAATCATTTGTGTAATGAAACCAATTCAAGGCTTATGCTATAATAAGATAAATAAACCCAAAATGGGAAACAAAGATACACATTTGCACTTACACTCAAAATAGTCCGCATAAAAACATACAAAAGAGATAATTCTCTTTGTAATCATTCTAAAATGCTATATAAGTATATAAATTTGTTACATAAAATTTGCAACTTATGTGCCCAAATCTTATAACATCTTAATGATAAAATCTTCATATGATTCATTTGTCTCAATCCAAGAAAACTCAAGAATTTTTTTTTTTGTGACCAATAACATAATAGATACAATATTGCAAAAAGTAGTTGACATAACTTAACCCCTTCTTTTAAGCAGACATCTTACCTCTCCACCTACCATTCAAGATTATTGCTTCCATTTGAGAATTTTTTTCTCTTCACTTTATTTAACTTCATCTTTTCAATTTTAGCCAACACACAACAAATTAGTTTAACATAGTTTCATTTTGAATTTAACAAAATTAAAAAGAAAATCATACAAATCTCCTTCAAATAGAAAAATAGCTTCTACTTACATAACACAAATTCTTTATCATTTGCCTTTATGATATATATTCCTCACACAACATACCACTTCCTCTTCAAAACATAGTTATTATGATGAGACATCAATAGGGATAAGTTTATAATTGAGTTAATAATTTTAGTTAATCCAAAAATGAGTTAGTAACTACAAAATAATTTAAATAAGGGTAGCAACATTACAAAATGTCTACGATTGGGTCAATTTTATGCATTTTGTTAATTTAGTCATTAAGTATTTATGCGATATCTCATGTGGTACCGAACATGTCACTAACCACCTTGTACAAAAAAAAACAAAAAGGCTAACATAATGGTCCAAAGACGGGTTAATAACTTTTAGGATCCCCCCAAAAACCACCTTCCCATTCCTCCCTTATTTTTCTTTATTTTTCCTATGAAAAATCAAAGAAAAAGTAAAAAAAAACAAAACCTAATTTGTTCCTTAAAAATTCCTTATAAAGCCAAAAGGTTAAAAATTAAAAGTAGGCCTTTAGAAAATACAAGTCTAAAATGAATAATTACTTTGGGCTATTTGTCTTTAGAGCTAAAAGGTGGTTTGTGAACACTTTTTGTTCTTTGCATTTCCATTATTGTTACTTTGATAAAGGTGAGGGGTTTTGTTTAAAATATCTTTGACCATATTACTTGTATTCTTAAAAATCAAGAGGACTTAATGTCTTTATAAACTCTTTAATAATAGTTAATGATTTTTTCATTTGTTTGCACATGCCTTACCTCTTTTTTACAACCTAATAAACTTTCCAAAACTCCCTTCATACTCAACTGATGAAACATTAAATGTGTTACTACTTTTAGAATCATCAACTACTACTTTATTATTTGAATTCCCTCCCCTTTCCATTTGGTTGAAAAAATAACAACATACCACATAAAGTCCCAAATGTTTGCTCTTTATAACATGCTTCCTCCAACAATATAAACATTTATAATGAATTCAAAATTATGTTGTGACAAGCTTCCTTGTGGAGGGGAGCTTGATGGATGCAAAAGAGAGGATGGTGTGCCATTTGATATGTTGTTACATATGGTTTATTAGGAATCAAGGGCATTTAGGAGCATTAAGAGGCATGTCTATTGACTTTGGGGTCATTACCAATCAATTTAGGTGTAATTAGAATAACACAAGTGATTTAGTCTATTTTACTTAGATTTATCAAGGTTTGGGAGTACGATTTTATTTGTTGAAGACTATAGAAAATCCAAGCACTATCACATATGATAATATTATTATTCATATTATTTTTATTTCTACACTTTTCCTACTGACATTTTATTTAATTCTTTCTCTTATTTTTATGATTTGCTACAAAAGTACTCATATCACAATTTTTAGGAGTAAGTGATTTGTCTTTTTCTTTTTCTTTTTGTTTTTGAAATATTTAGGATGCTTTTTATAATGATTTAGCATACTGGAAGAAAAGAGAAAAAAATTTGGAATTGATTTACATAATTTTGTATTTGCAGGTTTACCTAGGGTATATCAAAACAATAATGCAATTAGGAACATTACGTATCATTTTTTTGCTACTTTTCCCTTTTTTTTCACCATTTGTTTTTTCTTTTCTTTGCCCTTCCATCCATTTCTTTCCTTTTTTTTTTCTTTTGCTTTTTGATATGTTGTCTTAGAGCACCCACCCTTAAATTGTTTTGTACCAAATAATTTTCATATTGCAAAACTCTCTTGCCTCCTTTTGCACATCCTTTTGTCCACCATTTTTCATATTCTTGAACCTAGAAATGTCCCAATAATAATTATTAAAGGTTTCAAAAAGTATGTTTTTTGGTTGATTGTGGATCAAATGGTAGTAGTCATTAATGGTGAGAGGTCACTAATCTCTAATCAACAAACAAAATGCACCAATAGAAAGATCATTGCCTATTGAGTCCACCCATGATGGTGTTTTGTGGTGGCATTGATTGGAAGTGGCACGTATAAAGGGGTGGAATAAGCTAAGGTACTTTGGGCCATTGGTCAACATAATCTAAGGCACTATTTGGCATGTAAAAAGCATTATTGGACAAAGTAGAGGATGACCTGCCAACTAGTCCTAGTCATGGATTAAGGTAATATTGAGGGTCACCATATATGGTGGCATATGTGGTTGTTAGAGATAGACTATTAGTCAATTTAAGTGCTTGTTGACTTGGTTTTCATGCGTAGATTGACTTATAAAGATCTTCTAAGTGGTGTTGGTGGTATTGTTTTGGTGGATAATGGCTTTTATTAGTGTTGTTCCCACAGCCTTGTATAGGTTATAATTATTATCAACTAGATTTAAGTGTGCAAGTAGAAATGGCTCATTCAAGCATTCAAGGGATGAGTTTTTAGTAGGAAAAAAAGAGTAAGAAAAATAAATTAAGAAGGAGGATAATGTTGAATTTTGAATGAAACAGTAATATGAAGCCACATGGAGGGGCAAGAAAGGAAATTCGCAACAGTTCTAGTAAACCCTACTAGGGTTTGCATAAAAGGGAGTATATAAACCAAGACTTATCTCGTTTTTGGAGTACAACCCAGAAAATAGTGAAACAAAGCATACCAAAATTGGGGAGAGCAAACTAGAGCAGACGTGAGACCAGGTGAGACCAACGAAGCTTGAATTAGGTGAACTGGACAAGACCTGCAGCAAGTGAAACATAAGACCAGGTAAGACCAACGAAGCTTGAAATGGGTGAGACTAGACTAGACTTGGAGCAAGTGAAACGTGAGACCAACATAGCTTGAAACAGGTGAGACCAAACCAAACCTAGAACGGGTGAGACTAGACTAGACCTGGAGCAAGTGAAATGTAAGATCTGATGAGACCAAAAAGAGAGGACATGGGACTTGGAGAAGGTGAGACGTGAGAGCAAATCAGAACTAGACCAAATGAGATATGAGACCAGACTAGGTGAGACATGAGATCTGGTGTGACCAGAACAAGAGCAAACGTGAGACCTGGAGAGGGTGAGACATGAGACCAGGTGAGACCAGACCAGAACAATGAAACAGTAAGACCAAGAGACCTGTGTGATGGTGAGACAGGGAAACGATGAGACCAAGAGACGGGTGAGACGGTGAGATGATAAAACCAGGAGTTGTGTGAGATAACAAAAAGAAGAAGTTCGGTGAAGCATTTAAGAGAACTCAATGTATTTTCATATTTCTTCAAGAGAGGTTAGAGAGTGTTTTGGTGATCTTCCAAGCGGTAGTGAAGCATCCTATTCAAATCAAACAGATGCAAGACAAGTTAAAAGAAAAGTAGATACAATAAGTGACACTCTTTGTATTGTGATTGCTTTCTATTTGCAATAGTGAAAGGAGTAAAAGATTAAGGCATCCATTGTAATCATAGGGGATACCACACTGGTGTTCTCAAGTATAGTAGATTGTTTCGGTAGAGGAAGAATCCCTACCACTATGGAGTACGTCACATTGACATAAACACGTAAATCTCTTGTGTCATTGCTTTGAATTTACATGCTACGTTTTGAATTGAGTTGTGAATACAGCAAAAGAATCATCAAACCCATAACCTAAAGAAAACCAAATCAAGAACAACCAATCTGTCTAATAGGCAAGGTGTCTGAAAGGTAACTTTAAGGATTATTGTGATTAGTAGGTAACAATAGATCTACCTTAGTTGAATCTAAGAAAGAGTTCGCTTTTAAGAAGAGTTTGAAGTTGTTCACATACATACATATTGATGAGAGCTAAAGTATTAAATAAGTAGCATACTTTAGCTTAAATTATCAGAGTTTTTTTAAGGGGTGTGACACTAATTCACCCCCCTCTCAGTATCACAGACTAGTAAATCTTAGGGTAAAGTTGGTAACTTCAATTAGTAATTTTTTTGGTGACTTCCTAATGACCTTTTCAATGTAAAATATGTATTTTTTTTCTTTTTACATTTTTTGCTATTTACTTTTTTTATGTTAGTATTCGTTTATTTTTTCAACTTTCTAATATGGACATGTATGTCGAAAAAAAAAGGAACAATAAAATGTATTAATATTATACCTTTCCTAATGTAAAGAGACCTTGACTATAAAAGGAAGAGCACTACCATTACTTAGGTTAAGTTTCTCTTTACTGCTTTAATTTTAATTATTGAGTGATTATGTGTGTTGTGATTACTTTTTTCTACTGATTTTATTGGTTTAAATTAATTGAGATTGCTACTTAATAGACATGTCACTGAGTAACTAAAATAATAGTACTTAATTAGACTTTAGATCATCATTATTGAATTTTAATTTATTTTCTTAGCTTAATTATGATTTAAAACTTAATTTAGGTTATTTTTATGTAATTATGTCCATAAAAGTACAATAATATTATGAAAAAGTTGAAAGCGGCCTTATAGTCTTGTAATGAGCACTTTTATTCTCATTATTATTAATTAGAAGATATTACTCCTTCTTCTAAGTTACTGCTTATACATTTTAGTTGTTGGATGATGATTTAAGTTGTCTTAAAAGGTCATGGTGGTTTATTTGACACTAAAAAATGCCTTCTAACTCTTTTTTTTATGGTTTGGTTACATTAATTGCTCTTTCTTGCACTCATTACTTAAAGGAATTAAGTAGGTTGAAAGAAAAGATCCTTTTGGCCTATAGAATTCCTTTTGTTATTCTTTTATGTGGCTTCTAAAAGAGGTAAAATTTAAAATTCCAAAACTTACCCCCATAAAAAAAATCCTTCCTTGCTAATTAAATGATGACTCTTTTTATAAAGTAATTGGCTTTGTGTAGATCATTAATCCTTAGTTGTTTTTTATTGGATGGTTTAGATTGACTTGCCTTTTGTTGAATGGTTAAGATTGTTTCTAAGTATATTTAATATTTTGTGATTCTTTAACTTATAAGATTTACAAGTAAGTTAGGCCATTAGGTTTTAAAAAGAGGACTAAATTAATATTGCTACACTTGTGTGTTTAGACTTGGGTCTTAGAGAAGGGAAGGTCCCTTTTTTGGTCTGATGATGCAATTGATACCTAAAAACAATTTTCATCAACTTTATGTTTAATTCGAGAGTCAAAAACGTTGTTAGCTCTTCTTTTTACTATAGTGAGGCATATTTTATATTTTAAATTGCAATTGTATATTTGGCATAAATTTGTAGTAATTCAATTACAATTATTTCTATTTCCTTTCACTTATTTTTCTGTTTCTTTGTTATTTTCTTTTAATGCTTTAATTTTTTAGTGTCCAAATAAATGATTCACAATCCAATTAACCTATCAAAATTAACTTTTTGCAAGAGTAAGCAAATTTAAGATTTTCAAGGTGAACAAAGTAGGGGTACAACAGATCACAACTTCTAATAATATGTTTTATATGTAACGTCCTTAACAATAGTCCCTTATGTGAACCAAAAAAATTATAAGTATTTAAATTAGCTAGACTTGTGTAACACAACTTTTTTGTGCAACAATACAAGATCTATTAATCACAACTAACCATTGGGTGTAATCCACAAGGATGTTAGTTTATGGTGATGTAAGGGCCTTAAGATTGGTTTTGAAAAGAGAAAATTGATGCTTATAAAAAATGCATAGTAGGAAAAGGCCAAATAATTAGCTAGCAAACAACAAACCCTCTCTATATTTATTGAAATAACAATATCATATTCTAGAGGTCAGGTCCTCCTTATATTGTTAATGAAGTGTGACTTTTTATTCTGGTAGGATATATTTTGTATTTTGGATTGAAATTGTATATTGGACATTAATTTAGAACAATGCGATTTTAATTATTTCTATTATCTTTCATTTTTTAATGTCCAAATAAACAATTCATAATCCAATTGAGTCGTAAAAATTAAACTTTCATAAGAGTGAGTTAATGTGAGGATTTTAAGATAGGTAAAATAAAGATATAACAATTGATTTTTCTTATGAGTTGTTTTCGAACAAATGGATGAACAAAGAACTTCTTGGATCTCTATTTTGTCCACTTCTTGAATGTTTATACAAGAACACCTCTATTCCATAAATGCTTATGTTAAAAGTTCACTTAAAATTAAGAAATAAACCCATAAAGTATACTTGGTTGGCTTATAATAGCTAATTGTCATATATATGCTAAGAAATATTTTGCCTATAATAATTATATAAAGCCCCATTCAGGGACTTGTGATGGTGCTAGAAATTGTGTTATTCTTTGCTAAGGATCTTTTGCTGATAATTTAATTGATAGCTTCATTAGGGAGTTTTTGATGCCCAATTGAAGGCTTACTAAGGAAGTGAACTTGCATGATGTATAGTGATTTTATGGTGCTTTTTGGCCACTACACATATAGCTTTTGACCACTTGAAATTTTAGAAATACATTAGTGTCTTTTAAACTTGCTTAAGATGGTTACATTGCCTTTAGACTGAGGTTGCTAATGCAAAACACATTTGAACCTAGTACAAGAAAGCATTTGACTATTATTTACTATAAGAACTTTTAAAATAAGTTGACATTTTGCTAGTACTTATTTGAGATGATTGCATAACCCTTTGAGTTAGGTTGCTAACGCAGAGGGCATTCCAACTCCATATAAAATTGATTTAAACTGCCATTTATTATTGAAATTTTGGAAGTATGTTATCATGTGACTTATACTTGTTTGAGCTGGTTGTATGACCCATTGGCTTCGGTTGCCAACATTGATCACATTTTCAAATTTCACATAGAGTTATTAGAGTGAGTTGACAGATGGTTTATACTTGCTTGAGATGGCTCAATGATCCTTTTGTTCGGGTTGTCAATGCCAGGCACATTTAAACTTTACAAAGAATTTCTTTCAACTACTATTTACTACTAAACTTTTGGAAGTATGCTATCATGTGACATGTATTTGTTTGAGATGGTTGCATGACCATTTGGTTTGGGTTGCTAACATAAATTGTATTTCAACTTTTGCATAGAGTTATTAAAGTGAGTTAATAAGCATTTTGTAGTTATTTGAAATGGTTACCTAACGCTTTGGTTCGAGTTGCTATTGCACATAGTCATTACAATGAGTTTATAAATGGCCTGTATTTGTTTAAGATGACTACATTGCCCATTTTTTCAAATGGCCAATGTAAATCACATTCTTAAATTTCACACAGAGTTATTGAGGTGAGTTGACAAATGACCTATATTTATTTGAGATGGCTTCATAACCCATTGGTTTAGGTTACCAATATAGATTGCATTCTTAAATTTTGCATAGAGTTGTTGAGGAAAGTTGATAAATGGGTTATACTTGTTTGGAATGGTTACATGGCCTTTTAGTTTAGGTTGCCAAAGTATGACACATATAAACTTCATACAAAATTGCTTTCAATTGCCATTCACTATTGAAATTTTGGAAGTATGTTGCCATGTGACCTATACTTATTTGAGATAGCTACATGACCCTTTGGTTTAGGTTGTTAACATAGGGTACATTTAAACTTCATACATAATTGTTGATTTCAATGGTTGTAGTTGTTCAAATATACTTGCATTGGTGTGATAATTTTTTAGGATGTGTCTTTCCTTATCATGTATTTATTCTTTGGATACCATCTTTTTTGGTTCTGATATATAAAAGACAATGTTTTGTTTTGCCTTGGGATTTTTGTTGCTTATCATGGCTTTTTCTTTGTCCTTTTCTTTTTATTTCTTATACAAATGTGTTACCATGAACCTTTTTTATTAACTATATAATGTTGCTTTAAAGTAGGTATACATTTCAATTTTTGCATTTGGAATCTTTAAGGAGTTTTTGGAGTAAGTTTGAATTCTTATTTGGTAGTCTCAATCCATTGAAAACCCTTGATCCATTTCTACTTGCTAACATCACTTAAGGACATCGAGCATGTTATTTAAAAGAATTCTTTACATCTTGAGAAATCTTAAATAAAGAAATCAATTAGTATTATGTTTGCTTTAATGTCTTTCGAAATATATCAAGTAAATAAATATGGTCATGTTATTTGCATTTATGTCATGGTTTAAAAAAAAAAAGTTGTTATTTAAGGAGGCAACTAGTTTTTATGACTTTATTGAGGAATCTCAATTTTTCAATTATTATTTATGTAGTAATATATGATGGCAAAAGGTTGCAAAACTAGTATTGTTAGGATTTTATAGTTGTTATGATAGCTAAAAAAAATGAATTACCTTATTGTTGATCATGTAATAGTAAATAATGTAAATAACGATTGATCTTACAAGAGTGTTATCAATTTAATGTTAGATAGATAAATAAAACCTAAAGATAATAATATGAAAAGGGTAATTTGAAGTGTGACTTTATGCTTATAAAGCAAACAAAACAACTTATAAAAACATTAATTAACATAATTTTATTTTTAAATTCATTCACAACTAAAATATTTAATGTTTTTTGATCATCCATATGGTTGTTTCAATTTTATTGGAATTATTACCCCTAAATAACAACAAGCTCTATTACTTGGATTTTTCCTTAAATATTCATTAAGTAGGAAAATCTCTCTACTTAGAATCTAACCATTATACCTTTAGAACAAGCTCTCTTGAATCATATATTAACAATCTTAAGAATTATAAAAATAAGTTAATTTAAGTAATAATCACACAAATTCAGATTATTTAAATCACATTAAGTTATTCATAATAATAAAAGAAAAACTTGTACATAATCCCTTACTATTAATTGCTAATTGGTGATTAAGAATAAAATAAATGCTTGTCGTAGTCTATAACTTTAGCAATTGACCATTTTTTAATCAATTCAATAGATTTAGCCAAATCAATTGAATAAATAATCTTTCAAGAATTTTATTAGAACAACTCAAACAATTTCATAAAAATAAGAAATCAACATAACCAAAAAATCAATTTCATCAAAATATCATACATTTTGAAACCTTTTAAAATTGTTAACACATATTTAAAAATCAAATTCTTACTAAAGTTATGCTTCTTGCCCTTATTGTTTCTGCTTTTTCTCCTTTTTGCTCTCAGTAATTAAAATGTCCATATTATATCATGGAAAATGTAGATGACGAACACAAGAAAATTCTAGGACACTAGAAAAAGAAACCTTCTAAATTCTTGATGTTAAAATAAACTTGTTTCCTTAACCATGATAGATTTTATATAATGAGTGTCAAGCTGATTTTTGAATAAGTATAATCTAAATTAAGGTTTAATATATTTTTCTTATTTAGCTTTCCAATGTATCTATTCTTACTCAAAACAAAGGTTTAAAGTCTAATTTATAAGCTAAAAACTGAAATTGACTCATTTAAGCTTATGACATATTATAAAACGACTTCTCAACTATTTTTGGATCCTTAAAAAACATATGTAGGCTTAGATGTTAACACAAGAATTGTAGGTTTGAATGTGTCATTTAATTTAGGGTTTTAAATTACTCAATTTAAATGTCTAATGCTCAGGTTGTGCCCATCGAAATACTTAGTGATAGGAATTCTGCTTTAATTAGGATTTTGACTTTATTTCTGTAGTCTTTAAAACAATATTTCAAGGCCAAAACAAACTCAAATTTAGACTTACTACTTTAATATGGAAAATTTCATGTCTACTATTTATTACTTCATTGAAGAACAATTTTTTTAATATGGACATTTAAGTTAATGAAAAACTTGAAATAAGAAATATAGGTTAGAATCATGAAATGCTATAATATTGACTTCTAAATCGCAAATTCATAACACTTCCTCAAAATATACCTATGTTATAAAACATATTCTAATGAATTTAAATAACTATAAAGTTTATTAAAAAAACTAAATAAAAAAGAAAATAAATAAATTCTTATATATCAAATTCCGCTACACTTAGCTTTTGAACATCTTTAAGCAAAATAAATCAAACTTAAAAGAATAATAAACCACACACAAATCATATCTCAAAACATCATTATAATGCACAAGCTAATTTCATTTAATTTTTAACCAATATACACACTTACCTTAGAAATACAACAATGTTAAATAAAATAATAGCAACATACTTATCTCTCTTCCTCTGTCCATAATTGCTCTCAATTAATGAATGCAAGTCTTACAACTAATACAACGAAGTTATATAGTTTACCAATTAGTTATTCCTCTTTACTATTATAAACTATATAGCAAACTACATTCTCCCTTAATAAAGTAGAAAAGTAAAATTATTATCCTTTCTTAAGGCATATCCAAAAATTAGAAAACATAAATCAAGATGTTTTACGTCATTATTTGGTATGAATGTCAACAATTGTGGTTATGTGCTCCTAATTACCAAGCAATTTGAACAGCATAATAAAATTAAAATTATACTTTTTTTTAATGCCTTATTTACTTAAACCTAAGTTTAAGACTAGTTTAAGAAGAACAATTTTAAGATAAATCACACACTACTCTATAGTATTTAATTACAAAACATATACAACTTCTCAATAAATATTGTTTCAATTAAGTATTAAAAAGGTAAGCACATTAACTACTATTTTACAAAACATTACTAACATCTTAAGCTAAGCCATATAACATACAATAAAATAATTTAATATTTATACATCACAAAGCACTTTAAAGCATAACTAACATGTGATAACGATTTCACAAAAATTTAAAAAATTGAAAAAAAAATCATGCCTAAATCTCAATATAAGGTCAATTATAATAAAAAGTTATTTGAATTAGAAATATATGGAAAGGTAAAGAATTTAAATCTAAATTATACTTGGGTTACCTCCTAAGTAGTGTCATTATTTAATGTTGTTAGCCTGACAACACATTGTTTTAGCCTAATTTGTCTTATTCCTCAAATAATATTCAATGTATGCAAATGGCAAGACTTATCCCCTTAAAGTTTACAATTGTCCAACTAATCATCATCTTATGCTCCCTTAGGATACAAATCAACTTTTATTCTTGCACATATGTCAAATTCCTTGCAATAATAATTGGTAGGGTGTCTTCCTCTCTTAAATGCTTATATTTTAAATGTGCTGGTAAAAGTTTTAACTCTAATGTAAAAATCTGCAAGACAAAAGGTAAAACTTTCTATGAGCAACTAGCAATCAAATGAAAGAAATTACATACTTATCTAGAATCATTGATAATGAATGAAATTCAATTATAATTTTCTTTAACTCCTTACTTAGCTCAACTTCTTCTATTTGTAGTTAAAGATCTTTTATAATTGCCAATTTTAACTCTTTTTCGCTTATCAACTCAAAAATTTCCTATACCAAAAAATCAATGATATTTGTAGTGTAAACTGAGTGGACATCACTATAGTGCCTTTTAGTCTTGTAAATATTGAGTTGAATTTGTTCACCTTCAAACTCCATCATTAACATACTCTCATGCACATCAATTATTGTCTTAATTATCTTTAAGAAGGGTCTCCCCAACAAAATAGGTGTAAAGTTAGGTGAAATAACATCATTCATATCTATTATGTATAAGTTAGCTTGAAACACTAACTTATTCACCTATACTAACACATCTTTAATTTCCCCTTCAAGGCAAGTTTTAACACAATCAACTAATTGTATAATAATAGTAGTATTTTTCAAAGGTCTTGAATAGAAGTATAAAAAAGTATATATGGATCATGACATTACATTAATAGAAGTTCTTAAATCTAACTTGACTTTTTCAAATATGGTATTACCTATTTGTTATGAGATAATAGATATACCTAAATCTTTAGATTTAAGGGAAAGCTTTCTTTGGAGAACTACAAATACATTCTCCCCCACTATAATCTTCTTATCACCTTTCAGTCTCTACTTATTAGTACATAACTCCTTAAGAAACTTCACATAACTTAGTACTTGCTTAATTGCCTCTAAAAGTGCTATCTTTACCTCTACCTTATAGAATGTCTCAAGGATCTCTCTCTTATGTTCCTTCTTTTTAGATTTTATGCACCTAATGGGAATGAAAGGGGGTTAGTTTTTATCTAAGTGGAAGAGTTAGGATTTGCCTTAAATAAAGAAATCTCTACTTCTTTCTTAATGGCCACATTAGATATTTTCTTATGTAGTTTCTCCAATTATTTTCTACTTCTTAATGATATAGCACTCACAATTTCTTTTGGATTTACTAGGGGTTAAGTAGGTAATTTACTTTACTTAGAATCATCTAATTTGCCTATTGTGGAAGCCAACTTGCTTAATTCTCAAAATTATGTATGCTTGCCCTTGTCTCTTGTTGAAATTGCTAAGTGGGAGTTAAGAAGGTTTAAAACATATCTTTTAATGATGTAATTGAACTAGGCATACTTGTTTTTTTAGGTTTTATGGCTATTGAGTTTGTTAAAACCTTGCTAGCTTATTTTGATACACATTTTCAATTAGATGTGTTGAGCCCATCTTTGATAGCTAATGTTGGATTTGTTGTCAACAACATATCATATAGTTGTTTGTGTTGATTTGATGTTTTGAATGTGTTGAGATGCAGAGAAGTTGTTGATCAATACCATTGATGGCAAGTCAACTCTGAAGTTAATGAGTTTATATTGACCGTTGATCTTAAATTTTAAGAAGTCAATGTTAACTGTTGACCTTAAATTTTGGGAATCAAATCTGACTGTTGATTGTAGGCAACCCTTAGAAATCAATGCTGACAGTTGATGATTAGGCAACCTTAAAACTCAAGGCTTATAAATACATCCATGCATCTTTCAAAAGATGTGTGTGCTGTAGAAAATTAAGAGAGAATGACAAAACTAAAGGCAAGGAGAGGTGAATGGCAAACCTAAGCTAAGGAGAGGTGCAATTGGCTAAGAGAGGTGTAGTCAACCAAGGGAATTGTAGCACCAAAGAGAGGTGTAGCTAGTTTAGAAAGATGTAGCACCGAGGAGAAGTACAGCCAGCCAAACAAGATATAACAGTCAGTAACCCTACCAAAGGGAGATAAGATGCAGTAGCCAGTAACCATACCAAAAAGAGAAGATGAACATGCAGCAGCCACACCAAACCAAAAAAGGCATGCAACAACTACACTAAACTAAAGAACAAAGCATGTAGCAGCCATACCAAAGGAAAAAGGTAGTAGCTAGCCAATCTAAGGGAAGAAGTTGTAGCAGCCACCCAAGGAAGAAATTGCAGCAACTACCCAAGGAAGAAGTTACAATAGCCACCCAAGAAAGAAATTGCAGTAGCCACATAAGGAGAGTTGTGGCAGTTAGAAAACCAATCAAGGAAAGGTGCAACTGGTAAACCAAGCAAGGGCAAGTACCACTAGTAAGTGCAGGCACGACAAGCAGCAAGCACAACCAATAGTAGGCAATAAGTGCAGGCATAACTAGCAGTAGGCAACAAGTGCAAGCACAACCAGCAGTAAGCAGCAAGTGTAAGCACTAGCAACAAGAGGACAAAAATTGCCCTAGTAGTAGGGTAGGTAGCACCAATAATAAAAGGAGAAAACTTGCCCTAGCAACAAGGTAGGTAGCACTAGCAATAGAGGAGAATATCCCCAATAGTAAGTCAAGCAGCACTAGTAGTAGGCAAGACAACCTCCCAAGGCAGTAGGTGAGGCAACTTATCAAGGCAGCAAGAGAGGTAGCACCCATAGTAAGAGAAGAAACCTGCCAAGGCAGTAGGTGAAATAGCACTAGCAATAAGGGAAGAAACTTGCCAAGGTAGTAGGTGAAGTACCATCAGTAATAGGGGAATAAACCTACCAAGGTAGCAGGTGAGGTAACATTAGCAGCAGAGGAAGAGAACCTACAGTAGAGATAACTTGTAGACATAAAGAACCTATAGAGAAGAGAATGGTAAAGCTTGAGCAAAGACTGGCAGTGAGGAAGGAAAAGTTCCACTTTCTGCATTATAAGCTTGTGCACATTAAGTGATCCTTCTCATGAAAATGTTAGTTACTAACCGTTTTATAAACTTTATGAAAATGGGAGGAGACCTTTGGAGTGATCGGGGGATCAGTCCTTTGAGTGATC
The DNA here is from genome assembly GCA_020615895.1 of Ceriops decandra. NCBI lineage: Eukaryota > Viridiplantae > Streptophyta > Magnoliopsida > Malpighiales > Rhizophoraceae > Ceriops > Ceriops decandra. The sequence continues at coordinate 6,011,987 of JAHLGO010000140.1, forward strand.
AAGAGATTAAACCTTTGAATGATTGGGAGATCAACTCTTCTAGTGATTAAAAGATCAAACATTTAAGTGATTAGAAGATTATTGTAAGTTGTTAAAGAGTGATTCTTCCACAATATAACTATATCCCTTAATAACAAGAGTGGATTGTGTGATTTAGGAGTAATCCTATTACACCGTGGACGCAGCTCACACATTATGGGTGAACCATATAAAAATTGCTATGTGTTCTTAGGTGCTTACATTTGATTGATATCCATAAGACCGCTGTCACATAAAGACACAAGATAAAAATTTTGATCATATATTCTAATAAGTCACAGAGGTTAATCAAGATAGATTTGTAAAAAGCGAGCATATCACGTTAATTTATCCCTCCCTCTCTCAGTGTAAGACCTAAGAAGGTCCTCATTAAGTGGTATTAGAGTCTGGTTTCATTTATTGATCCATTTTGTTTTCTTTGATCTTAAGTTGTTTATTACTACTGTGAATTTTTATATCTATTACTGGTTAATATCCTGGATAACATGAATAGTATTAAAAGAAAGGGCATTCCCACTTTTTATAGATAGAATTATTAGTTCTAGAAGAATAAAGTGCTTTCATATTTGATGACACTTGGTTTAGATGTGTTTGAATCTATTATTAGTAACTTCATCTCTATTGCTGAAGGTTTTGCTATGTTGCCTATTGCTAAGAAGAATTTGGTGTATGATGGAAATACGAAAAATTTGTATATCTTCTTATCAGACAAAGAATTCACCAAAGTGATAAGATGCAATACAGTCAAATAAATTTGGGACAAACTGAAGAATATTTATGAAGTAGACAAAGTTGTGAAGGAAGTAAAGTTATATAGAGGAGTAAATTTAAAGACATAAAGATGCAGGATGATGAATTTGTGGATGCCTTCTTCATAAAGTAAATGAAATTGTGTGCTCTATTAGAGGCTATGGAGAGGAGATCAACAATGCTACTATGGTCAGGAAGATACTTAGAATTTTACCGAAAGCTTACAATAAAAATGTTTCCTTTATAGAAGATAAAGATTTGGATAGGTTGCCTTTAGATGATTTGCACAACATATTGGTGACTTATAAAATAAGAATAGCCCTAATGAAAAAACAAAAAGTGTCTAAAGCAAAGAAAGAGTGGGCCTTCAAGGCAATGAATAAATTAAAAACCAAGAAGAAGAATCAGACAGTAGCTTTGAGGAAGAAGATAGTGATAATTAACAGGATAAAGTCATAACATACATAACCAAAAATATAAGGAAAGGAAAAGGAAAATACAAGGAAAAGTTAGCCTTGAAGTGCTTTAGCTATGGTGACATAAGACACTTTACCGTGGACTACCCAAAAAGAATAGAAGCAAAGAAATCCAGCTATTCTAATTTTGGAAATTCAAGTGCTAAAAAGAAAAAGCAACTCTTTAGATTCAAAAGAAGAAATCTTTTAAGCAAGCTGAATGAAGAAGATTTTGAAGAAGATGTTGACGATGATTCTGATCATGATGTTACAAAGAATGTATTGGTTACTAAAGTAGATGATGATCAAGAATCTTTAAGTAATGAGGAATCAATCGAACAAGAAGAAGATGAGTTGGTGCCGCAACTTGAGAATGAATTGAGAGTTTGTTTGCACAAAAACAAGTTGGAAAAAGAGGTAAAACATCTTCATAAGTTGTATGAAAATTCTATTGTTGATGAATCTGATATCCAGGTGATAGAAAAGGAGTTTGATGCAAAAGAGAAGAAGTAATTAAAGAGAATTCAGGAGTTAAGTGTACTTAAGGTAGATCAAGGGAAGATACATGAAGATCTTAACACTAAGGTGATTGCACAAAAGTAAGAGGTGCTGATTTTACGAGCCAAGCTCCATAAGGCTGAGTCCGAATTGAAAAAGTATAAAGAAAGATTTATGCAGCCATGAAAGTGAGAGAAAAGTCATCTTTAGTAAATGCCATCGAGGAGGATGTTACCAAAAATTGGATGAATGCTTAAGCAAACAAAGACTTCATTCCATGGGGAAGAAAGGACTTGATTATATTGAAAAGCCAAATGAGAAGGTAGCAGAGAAGAAGAAAATTATGTTTGTATCTGAAAGCAAGCTCAATGATGTTATGGAGAAGAGAAACAAACCCAAGTTAAAATGAGTTAGGAAAGATGTGGTGAAGACTCCTATCCAAAGGAGACAAGTTTTTAAAGATGGAAAGAAGGTTGCCACAATAGTTGTTAAATATAGGAGACATGAACTTGGTGAAAAAAGAAAATCCAGATTTGAAAGATATTGCTAAAGTTGTGGTAAGTATGGGCATAAGGCTAATGTGTACTAAAGTAATGGGCTTATCATGAAGAGAAATGTAAGGTAAGGGTTTAGGGGGAGACTCTATCAAGAAAGGAGATAGTCACAGGTGAAAAGAAGTCATATTCCACTAAGAAACAGATTTGATTTATTGGACAAAATCTATGGAAAATACTAAAGTAGCATACTTCATATTATAACCTTATAATAAAGTCAAAAGTCACATAAGGCATAATTTGTTTTTAAGATGATAATACCTCAAGGGACTTATGCAATAAAGAATCAAAGATTGATTTTTTCATTTCCCTTATTGTTCCAAAGGCACAAATGGTATGAAACACATGCTACACTGATTATTCTTTGCATGGAGCATATGTTATTTCATCCATTTTTCTTATAACATCACCCTTTAGATCTTAGTTTAATTGCTCTTAAGTGTTTAACTTGAGTTTTCTAAGTGACATCCCTCATTCATAAGTGTTAAATTAAGATCTCACATCTACCTTTCAAAAAGGTTGCATAGAGAGTGAGAATTTATACTATCTCTTACTCATTATACCCTTATCTTAATCTTCTTAAGGTGATCATCTTTATATGCATAGAATTTTGGTCACATAATGGTCTTATCATTAGGCCCATTCTCAATGTTAGAGATGATTATTTATATGAGTAGACTAATTTTAACTTCTTGTGCTAGGATTGATCTTACATTAAATTCATTGCGTAACAATCAACACTTGCAATGATATTACAAATACATATGTAAAAAAAAAAAATTCTTTAATTATATAATAGCACTTAGTCATAATGTAACACAACATATTAAATTCTATGAAGTCCTAAAGATTAACATATGACTAAAGTACAACTCTTAGTATTGGTTTTACTATCATCCCATGTGTTAAAATGTACTACAAGTTCACATCATTTTTTGTGACATAATGTCTCTTACAAAATTATACTTAGTATTAATATGTTTGGTTTGATAATAATTCTTCAAATTTTATGCATATGCAATAGTTTATTGACTACTGCAATACAATAAGACCAATTTATATTGATCACCACATGCTCTTGAATATTCAAAAGATCTCTTAAGCCAAACAACTTCTTGTATTGTAATTAAGTAAGCTGCAAATTCTACCTTTATCATTGATAAGGCAATACAAGTTTACTTCTTGCAACTCCATGATATAGCACAATTATTTAGCAAGAACACACATCCTAATGTAGATTTACATTCATCTATATCTCTTCCCCAATCTACGATTGAATAACTAATTACTCACAATTGATTTCCTTGATAACACAAGGAATAATTTTTAATCCCTTGAGATATTGAAATATTCTCTTCACAACTTGCTAATGTGCTTTTCTTAGGTTTGATTGATATTCACTCACCAATCCCATAACATAACAAATGTAAGGGTGTGTACATTGGAATTGGTACATTCTTAATTTTTTCATGCTCTTGTCATATTTTATGACACATTTTATGGCTTAAATCATTGCCTTTAGCAACTAGAGTGCTAATGGAATTCCAACTTTCCATTTTAAATCACTTAAGGATATTATGGACGTAAAACTCTTGTGACAAAGTGGTGAGTCTTTTGAAGCAATCCTTGTGAATCTTTACTCCTAAATGTAAATTGCCCCATTTATGAGCTTCATTTTAAAATTAAAGGACACCCATCTTTTAATGGTAATGACAAACTCCTTATCATTTTCATCTAATAAAATGTCATCTACCTATTGAGATAGAATTAGAAATTTATTTTCAAATCTCTTAACACCATGCAATGATCCTTATCAATCATTATGAAGTCACATGAGATTATTACCTAATGGAATCTCAAATACCATTATCTAAATGATTTTTTAAGCCACAAATTGATCTTTAAAGTTTACAAACTTTATTCTCTTAGCCTTGGATAATGAATCCTATAGGTTGTTCCATATAAATTTCTTTATCTAACTTTATGATGATAAAAGCAATTTTAATATCCATCTTATGTGATTCCAAATTCATATTTGCTATTATAGTTAGAATAAGGTGAATTAAAGTAAACCTTACTAATAGTGAAAAAGCTTCCTCATAGTTTGTAGCTTCTTATTATGTACCTTTCACCACTAAGAAGAATTGATACCTTTTCATGCATCCATCTGCCTTATCTTAATTTTGAGAACCCATTTGTTCCTAATAAATTTGTATGCTTAAGGCATATCTACTAAGTCCCAAACTATGTTAGATTTCATGGATTTATTGCTTCTTCCATTACTTTCATCCATTGTTCCATAGCAAGGCATTAAAGAGTCTTAGTTACTATTTTATGCTCATCTTCATCATGAGTGACAATCATAAAAGCTTCCCCTTTAGTGATTGCATTTGTGTAATATGAGTTCTTGCAAGCCTTGCACAACTTATGGCATAACACTTTCACTTGAAGTGACAGCTTAAGGCCTTTTCTCGTCCATTTAAGTTGGTATTTTTGGTATGTTATAGTCATATAAATCACTCATCTCATACAAATAAATCTTTAACAATATCTCCCTTATTAGGAAATTTATTGTTTAAGAATATGACACCACATGATTTAAATTTTAAAATACTTTCATTTATTTATTCACCAATAAACACATATCTTTTGGAATGTTCATAGTATTTTATAAAGCTACATTTTCGTCCACTCATACTCAATTTCTCATAGTTATGAGATAGATTAAGAACATAAGTTATTGACCCTTATAATCATAGGTTACTCAGGTCAAGCTTTTGTCTTAACCATAATTGATATGATGGAAAAGCAACAAATTTAAAGGGTACACAATTGAGTGCATACACAACCATCAATAAAGCATTACCCCAATAATATATTAGTAGATTCACTCATGCCACTATAGACCTAACCATCTCTAATAGGATTTTGTTTCTTCTCACTACATCATTTTGATGTGGAGTCCTAGGAATGATTTGTTATCTAAATATACCATTTTCATTACATAGTTCCTTAAATTATTTAAAGAGATATTCATATCATCAATTAGATGTTAAGGTTTTAATTCTTAAATTTAACTAATTCTCTACAATAGTTACATTTTTAAAGCATTCTAATACTTCAAATTTATGAGATATTAGATAAACATGACCATAACTTGTATAATCATTTGTAAAAGTGATAAAATATGAGGCACCATGCCTTGCTTTTGCATTCATTAGACCATATATGTCAAAATGGACTAATTGTAACAAATATTTTGCTTTAATAACCTTGCCAAATAGTTTTCTAGTTACTTTTCCTACTAAACAATGTCAACAAAAAGGCAATTAAGTTTGGAAATTGAGCCGAAAAGTGCCTTTTAAACTAATTATTCATTCTCTCTTACTTAACATGGCTTAGTCTAGCATGCTAGACATTCGAATCTATAACATTGTTGTTAGTTGATGCAATAATAATAAAAAAATAACTATTGCAGATATTAAACACAACATAGTTAATATCTAACACAAAAAAACTATGTGATAAATCTCCATGACCAATATAAGAAGTGTTATAATAAACAACAATAATGAATATACAAGTACAAGATTCCATTGAATTTTAGATGCATAATGAACATTATGAAGTAGTAAGGTTTGCCTATCCCATATTTCTAATTTGGATGCGCTAATCCCCTTGACTTCTACCCTCACATTATTCCCAATATACACTCATCTTAAACTAACTCCAATTCAATAAAACTTTAAATATGCTTTTTAAACTTTATTTACATAGTCTATAGCCCATAACACTAGGGGATAAAATCCAATAAGCAATACCAACCTAGCAATATGTACTAAAAAATGAGAAGTAGGAGTAAAAGATACCTTTTTTGGCTTAGTGCATTCATGAGAAAAATGAACCATTATAGTTTTAAGATATCATTTGGGCCTTATCCTTCAGTGTCTCTTGCAATAGTCATTCTTGTTCTTCCTTTTTCATTGTTTATTCCCTTTCCCTTTCTTATGATGCTTATAAGGCCACTTACATTTTGAGTTAAAGACAATCTTTAAACTATTCTCAACTTTAACCACATTCACTTGGTTAGTAGACATAGCAGCCTTAAGGCATTCATTTTTTAAAATCAAATGATGTGATATATCTTCAAAGGACTTAATAATCTCATTATGCATCACTTTAATTTTCATGTGCTACCTGTTTAAAGGAATGGAACAAATGATAGCCTAAACTTATTACTTATTCATAAAGGTATGATCAACAACTTTAAGCTCTTTGATTATATTAGACATCATCTTTGAGTATTGCATTATGTTATGATATAACTTCTTCATATAACATCAAAATTAATTGTCAAATTTATTAGCCTAATGGTTGAAGTAGCCTTAAACTTATTTTGCAAATCCAACCACATTACTTAAGTAGTCTCATGCTCTTTGAACTCATAAATGGGATCATCCTTCATATTTTAATGCAAAGTTATATGAGCCATTCTTTTCTTTCTTTTTCAAATGTTGAGGACCTTTTGGCCTTGCCTTGGCTAAGTTAAGGAACCCTCCCTAGGGACCATGACATGGTTGATGGCTTCTAACACTTTATGCTATTTAAGGATATAAAAAACCTTATAATACCAATTTCATAGTTTTCACCATTTAGCTTATCCTCTTTGTTGAGCTTATTAACAATATTCTTTGTACTCACGGTTACAACGACCTTAAGATATTTATCAATAATTAGTACTAGCTCTTCGACCATTTATTTTGTACCAATATTGAAAAAGATTATTGATAGTCTAAAATTAGTCCAAGAATCAAATGCTCATAATGTCCTTAATCATCATTTTCTTTCATACTAATACTAAAGTATTTTCATTTATTTCAATTTGTGCAAAATTTAAGTTTTTATATAAAGATTTCTAGAATCTTAACAACTATCATTCTTTAGTTAGCTTGTCATGTATGCAAAGTATATATCATTTCTAGAATCTTAAAAAGGAAAAAACATATACCATTAAACATAGAATAATACTACAATAATATCATTTATCACAACTAAGACTTAAGCATTTTTTCTTTATTTATTTATTTACATATGATCTAGATAAGATAATGAGCTTAAAATAAAGAATGACTAGTTCATGAAGTCTCATACTTCTTAGCATCTCAAATAACCTTAAGCCTAAGTCTTAAAAGCTATGAACCAATCTTTATTATACCAAACTAAATATGCCTTATAGTTTAGGCACCATGTAGCATGCTTAATATGATGCTTCCATGCTTTCTGAAGGGCATGCTTTAGGTCATATTACTTAATAATGCACTTCATATGTTCCAACTTATGATATGCCTCAACCCTCTAGAAGTTTTTTAATGACTTAAGCATAATATCAATCTTTACCTTTTCTTTAAGCCTTTTTAGTCATTAAAGTTTCAAGTTAATTGATTAAGAATCTCATATGTTTAGCATATTCCACAAGCTCCTTATTATTTTCCATTTTGCATTCTTTGAAAGAAAGAAAACAATTTTATTAGCAACATAGATTTTTCATTTGTTCAAGGAGTTTAAAATTCATTCTTTTAAGGTGCCCGTCAATGATCCTTTTAATTAGTGTTCACATCATACAAGTTATATTTCATCCTTAAAAGAAAATAAAAAGATATTAGAAATTTCTAACGTAAAAAAAATCACTTTTATAATTTACCAATTTTTGAAATATAATATCAAAACTTGTAGAGCACAAAATTAGAAAACGTTTGGTGCAATTTTTTTTTGATATTCCTAGTAATTATTATGAATTTTAAAAAATTATTTTCAAAATAATTAGAAAGCAATATTAAATAAAAAATTCTTATTGGCTAATGGGTTGGTGAAACATAAAGTCAGAAATGAGCTTTTTTTTACTTTGGTCATGTTTCCCATTTGACATCTTTTCAATGGTAGTTATCACGTATATCAATGGTTTTGCTCACACTAAATTAGTTAAATAGACATTCCATTTCACTCACCTACCCAAAGAGTGCAATGCAATTAACATCTTTCAAATCACTAGTGACCATAAAATTGACGTATATCATAATTTGATTTCAAAAAATAACATATGAAAATATGTGTTTGAAAAAGCATCTAGACAAATGGAACTAAAATTCATTTTAAGAATTTTTCATTTTTTCTTAAAATTTCAGATTTGATTTAAAACTCAAAAACACAATTACTTTCAATTTCGTCTAAAATTGACAAATAATATACAATTGGAAAAACCATAGTGATTACTTTTTATACATGTAAAGTTTGTGCCATGAAGATGTTGTTTTTAATGTTAATTTTGACAAATAACGTACAACAAGAAAAATAATTTTATCACATAACATATAACCAAAGAATATGAAATCTTTATAGCATATTGCACAATTCAATGTTTCATCACATGCAAAATTTCTTAAAAAATAACAACACATGTGAGAGAAACAAATTTCTAAAATATACAAAAAAAGTGTGTACAAAATAACAAAAAAAGAAAAAAAAAACTTGAACATCAATTTTCATGTCATAATTAGTCTAATGTGGCTCTAATACTAATGTTAGAATTATAAATTAGGATCATAATTACTCTTGAAAACCTCTAGAAGTTAGTAATAAACTAATCATTAGCAATTCAACCATTTTTTGCGAACAAGGTGATATTAATATATTGTACAACACCTTGTTCACAGCCTAAGAACCTTTTACTATGAAAATGAATGGAGAATATGTATTATCTTGTTTCAAAGTGTGAGAAATTGACCAAGCTTTTTTTTTTTTTCTCTTATTGCATTTGAAAGTGTTGGAAATTTTGATTTTATTAACATACTTAGTACAATTTTTAATGTATTCTCTATAACATTTATTTGTTGTGAAATAGAGTTTTAACCCCCTTCAACTTCGCTTTTAATGGGTTAGGTCAAGTCATTTTTAGGTAACATATTTAATGACTTATTGCAATGAATGGAAAGCATTGTTAATAAGAAATGAAGTGATAGTCTTAATTTTTAGGTAATGAGTCGTTTTAACCATGCAAAAACACCAAAGTAAGATCAATGTCTACTATGTTTGATGCACTTTAATGGATATACTAGAGGTCTATTGCCACATTTGTTGTAATAAATATAATGTCATGTGTGGATGTAAAAGTTAATTTCATTATCTTTTTATGTGAATGATCTCTTACTTGATGAGGACCTTCATAGGTCTTACACTGAGAGGGAGAGAGGGTGAATCAATGTGAGATGCTTACTTTTTACAAATCTTTTTGGATTAACCTCTATGACTTGTTAGAGTTAATGATCCAATGTTTTATCTTTCTTCTTTATGTGAGAGCAGCCATACAGATATCAACAAATGCAAGCACCAAAGAATGCACAGAGATTTTTATATGGTTCACCCACAATGTGTGAGCTACGTCAATGTGATTACTCCTAAATCATATAATCCACTCTTGTTATCAAGGGATACAGTTATGGTATGAAAAGATCACTCATTAACCATTTATAATGATCTCCCGATCACTTAAAGGTTTGATCTCCCAATCATTAGACAAGATGATCTCCCCATCACTCAATGGACTGATCTCTCAATCACTCCAAGGGTATTCCGCCCTTTTTCAACAAGTTTATCAAAAGGTTTGTGACTATCACTTTCTTGAGGAAGATCACTCAATGTGCATAAGCTGTTAGTACCGAATGTAGATCTTCTCCTTCTTTACTACCAGTCTTTGTTTAAGTTTTGTTGGTCTCTTCTCTGCAAGTTATCTCTACTGTAGGTTACTGTAGGTTATCTTTATTGCAGGTTCTTTCCCTTTGCTAGTTCTTTTCATTGCTGGTTATCTCCATTGCAGCTTTTTTGCCCTTACTACTAATGTTGCCTCACCTTCTGCCTCAGCAAGATCTCTCTTCTGTGGCCAATATTGCCTCCCCTACTACCTTGGTAGGTTCTCTCCTCTTGTTGTAGGTGTTGCCTCATTCAGCCTTGGCAAGTTTCTTCCTCTACTACTGGTGTTACCTCACCTATTGCCTTGGCAAGTTGCCTTACCTATTGCCTTAGTAGGTTTCTGTTGTTCCCACAGCCTTGTATGGGTTGTAATTGTTGTCAACTAGATTTAAGTGTGCAAGTAATTTGACATAAAGGGACAAGAAAGTAAAGCTACATGAAGGGGCAAGAGAGTAATTTGAAGCTATATAGAGGGGCAAGAAAGTAAAACCACACCCTTGTAAGAGAGAAAACCTACACAGGAGAAACGAAAAAGAAAATAGGGAAGACAACCAAAGGAGAGAAGGAATGGTACATACACCACCAGGAGAGCAAAACGGCACATACACCACAGGGAGAGCAAAATGGCACATACACAACTGGAAGAGCAAAATAGCACATGCACCACTAGGAGAGCAAAATGGCAAATACACCATTGGGAGAGCAAAACAGCAAAACAAGGGAAGGAGAGAAAAACCTTATACGATTAAAATTGGGGTGGACGGCAAAACAAGACGATGACAAAATAGAATGGACGGTGAGAGAGATCCGGCTGGACGGTGAAAGAGGTGAACTACTAGACGACAAATGAGAGAAAACCAAAGACGGAAAAAGAAAGAGCCGATGACAGAACAGGGGTGGACAAGAAAAATAGAAACCACTGGTGGAAAAGGAAAAATGATATATGACCAATGAAGAGCTACTACCAAAATGAAGAACCACCACTGTAAAAGAGAAAGCCATCACCATAAAAGAGAGACAGACCACTGACAAACCAACCGCAATACCAGAAATGCACCACCCCTAGAAGAAAGGAAAACCAGAACATATGATGGCATGAAACCAGAACGTGCACTGGCGTGAGACTAGCAAATTGGGCAAACCAGAAACGTGCATGAGACGTGAAACGTCAAACCAAAAATGTGAGGCAGGCCATGGGATTAGGAGACGGAGGAAGCCGTAAGACTATGAAAGCAAGAGTTCTGTGAACAACCTAGAGAAGGAATTTGGTGAAGCATTGGAAAGACCTCAACGTATTTCCAAATTTCTTGAAGAGAGGTTAGAGAGTATTGTGGTGGACTTCTAAGCAACAGTGAAGCAGCCTATTCAATTCAACAAAGGTAAGACAAGCTAGAAGAAGGGTAGACACAGTAAGTGACACTCTTTGTATTGTACTTGCTTGGTATTTGTAATAATGAAAGGAATAGAAGATTAAGACACCCATTGTAACTATATTGTGAACATTGGGAGTACCACACTAGTATTTTCAAGTATAATGGATTGTCTCGGTAGAGGAAGAGTCCCTGCCACTGTGGACGTAAGTCACATTAACTGAACCGCGTAAATCTCTTGTGTCCTTACTTTGATTTACATTCTATGCTTTGAATTGAGTTGTGAACACAACTAAATATCATAAAACCCATAACCTAAAGAAGACCTAATCAAGAACATCCGATCTGTCTAATAGGCAAGGTGTTTGAAAGGTGACTTTGGGGATTATTGTGATTAGTAGGTAACAATAGATCTACCTTAGTCGAATTTAAGAAAGAGTTTGCTTTTAAGAAAAGGTTGAAGCTATTCACATACTTGTATATTGACAAGAGTGAAAGTATTAAAGAAGTAGAATACTTTGGCTTAAATTATCAGAGTGTGTTTTTAAGGGGTGTGATACTGATTCACCCCCCTCTCAGTATCACAAACTAGTAGATCCTAGGGTGAAGTTGGGAACTTCAATTGTATCAGAGCACAGGTTCACCAGTTTGAAGCTTAATAGTTTGGTGTACTAGTTTGAAGGGTTTCAGAAGTTTTAACTTGTTCAGTATACTGAGAAATGGATGTCGATACCAGCACTAGCACTACTTACAGCAAGAAGGTTCCAATCTTTAATCGAACCAACTATCATATATGAAGAGCGAGAATACAGATGGTATTTGCAACCATGGGCATGAAAGTAGTGGCTGTACAGTAGGGTTTTATGGCCCAGAAGAAGGTAAAGATCAAACCCTACAAGAATTAAGGCAGTTTGAGATAAATGGGAAGGCCTCAAATGTCATCATTTTAGCATTGATAGATGTGAATATGCTAAAGTTATAGACTGCAAATCTGCTAAGGAGATATGGGACAAATTGTAGAAAGTCTATGAAGGTGATGACAGAATGAAGCAGGCCAAGCTTCAAGCTTTTAAGGAGAGATATGAATCTCTCTGAATGTAGAAAAATGAAAGAGTCCAAGAGTTCTTTACCAGGGTTATTGATGCTGTAAATGACCTTAGAAGTCATGGGAAAGACAAAAAGGACTCATCTATTATGAAAAAATTTATGAGAATTCTGCCTGAGAGGTTTGCCATAAAGGTGGCAGCCGTAGAGGAGAGTAGAGATCTCACTTCTATGTCTTTGAATGATCTCCAGTGCAATCTCATTGCATATGAGATGAAAATAAAGTCAACTGAGAGCTCCTCAACATTAAAGGTATCAAAAGAGGCAGCTTTCAAAGCTATAAAACACTTAAAGATAAAAGAAGAGGAAGAATCATCCAGTAAGGATGATGTTGTGCCCACAGCCTTGTATGGGTTGTAATTGTTGTCAACTAGGTTTACGAGTGCAAGAAAGTAAAGCCACATGGAAGGGTAAAAAGGTAAATCCACATGAAAGGGCAAGAACATAAATTGGCCACATAAGCCTTATTAGGGTTTCATGGAAGAGATATATAAAGACCTTGGAAGACAAAAATAGGGTAAGGCCAACACAATTGAATACATAGCAAAAAGAAGAGGAGTCAACAATATTGAGCATTCAGCAAAACCTAGACAATTGAGCACCACATGTAAAAGAAAAGAGTAGCCGTAGTGAACGGCATTGTTGGAAATTGAACAGTGTTGTCAGAAATTGAATAGTTGTCAAATGCAAGGAGAGAGAAACCACAGCGATCGACGACCAAAAAATTGAGGAAAACGGCAGTAAAGGTGGACGGTCAAAAAAGGACACAGAGTAGTTGGCAAAGAGAATAGGGCAAATCGAAACAATGGAGGGAAAGACAGCCAAAAAAGAAGAAAAAAATTGAGCAAAACGAGTTAACGGTGGAAGGAGAAGAAACCTGACAAGGAGAAGTGAAACTCGATGGCCAAATTGGAGCAGACTGGCGGAAGGAGAGAAAACCGTGAGGAATGGCATACAAGCAATCTGCGAGGAAACCGATGAGATGGATTTGTCTGGATAGTGAGAGAGATCCAGCTGAATGAAGAGAGAGAAACAACCAGTAGAATCGAAGACGAACAAAGAGAGAGAAATCTGGTGAAGAGAGAGAAATCCAGTTGGACAGCAAGAGAGAGGGAAATAGACAAGCGAGTCGTAAAATAGTAAAGCCATGAGATAAGGAGACAGGGAGATAGTGAGACGGTGAAAGGAGGAGTTGTGTGAAACAACATAGAGAAGGAATTTGATCAAGCATTGAAAGAACTCAACGTATTTCCAGTCTTCTTCAAGAGAGGTTAGAGAGCGTTGCGGTGAACTTCTAAGTGGCAGTGGAACAGCCTTTCAATTCAATAGAGGCAAGATAAGTTAGAAGAAGGGTAGACACAGTAAGTGACACTCTTTGTATTGTACTTGGTTAGTAATTGTAATAATGAAAGGTGTAGAGAATTAAAGACATCCATTGTAACCTGTATTTACAAGTATAGTGGATAGTCTCGGTAAGGGAGAGTCCCTACCATCATGGATGTACGTCACATTGACAGAACCACGTAAATCTCATGTGTCCTTAATTTGCTTTACGTTCTATATTTTGAATTGAGTTGTGAACACAGCTAAAGTATCAACCAACCCATAACCTATCGAAGACCTAAACAAGAACATCCGAATTGTCTATTAGTCAAGGTGTCTAAAATGTGACTTTGGGGACTATTGTAATTAGTAGGTAGCAATAGATTTACCTTAGTTGAGTTTGAGAAAGAGTTTGCTTCTAAGAAGTGGTTAAAGTTGTTCACTTACCTGCGAATTGTGAATTGTGGTGATACTTATTCACCCCCCTCTCAGTATCACAAACTAGTAGTTCCTAGGGAGAAGTCAGGAACTTCAATTGGTATCAAAGCACAGGTTCACTAGTTTGAAGCTTAACAGCCTGGTGTACTAGTTTGAAGGAATCTAGAAGTTTGACTTGTTTAGCATATTGAGAAATGGAAGTCGGTACCAGCACTAGCACCACTTACAGCAAGAAGGTTCCAATCTTTAATGGAACCAACTACCATATATGGAGAGCAAGTATGCAATTGGTATTTGCAACCATGGACATGAACATGGTGAAATGCGTACATGAGGATTTTGTGGCTCTGAAAGAAGGTAAAGACCCAACCCGAGAGGAGTTAAGGCAGTTTTAGATAAATGGGAAGGCCTCAAATGTCATCATTTCAGCATTGACAGATGCTAAGTATGCTAAAGTGATGAACTGCAAATCTGCTAAGGAGATATGGGACAGATTGCAGAAGGTATAAGGTGATGGTAGAATAAAGGAGGCTAAGCTTCAAGTGTTTAAGGAGAGATATGAATCTCTCAAAATGCAAAAGAATGAGACAGTGCAAGAGTTCTTCACCAGGGTTATTGATGCTACAAATGACCTGAGAAGTCATGGGAAGAACAAGAAGGACTCATCTGTTGTGAAGAAGATTCTAAGAATTCTGCATAAGAGGTTTGCCTCAAAGGTAACAGCAATAAAGGAGAGTAGAGATATTAATTCTATGTCTCTGCATGATTTCCAATGCAATCTCATTACATATGAGATAAGGAAGAAAGTGAAGGTGAAGTATTGGTATACTTCACAAGGAAATTCAAAAAGGGGTCTAAGAAGGGAAAAGGATTGTTGGCCTTGAGATGTTATCATTGTGGGCAGACTGGACACTTTGCTTCTCAGTGCAAAGTGAAACTTGATGATGAAGATGAGGATGGTGATGATGAAGATGAGGATGATGATGATGAGCCGAATTCAAGATGGAGAAGATCATCATTCAAATCAAAGCAGTCCAGTAAAAAGATTGGCAACCCACAGAGGAAGAAGAGAGACTCATTTAAGAGTTATGTGAGTTAGACAAAAGAAGCTGATGAGGAGGAAGATGAAGACTCATTAGAAGAGCATGTCTTTATGGCATCAGCATAAGGTGGTAACTCAACCTTTGAAGAGGAAGAGGAGGTTGATGAAGAAGAGCCAGTTCTTGAAGCTGAGCTAGAAGTAGCTTTAAAGGAGATAGTTAGAAGGGGTAGAACCATAAGAAGGTTAGAGGCCCATATAAAACAAGTTTAAGCAAAGTCTGAGGAAGCTGAAAGTCAAAAGGATGAAATAAGGGCTGAACATATTGACTTGAAGAGAAGATTTGAAGAACAAATCAAAATATGTGAAGACCTTATAGTAAAGCTTGGCTTAAGGACTTCAAAAATTGAAGGAATGGAGAAAGAGTTGTTGAGACTTCAGCAACAACTCAAAAGTAGTGAAGAGAACTTGTAGAAGCTTGAAATGATAGGAGAAACAAGTTCTGTAAAAGGAAAGAAGAATGAAGAGAAAGTGTAGCAATCTAAGGTTGCATTGGCTAAAGGTAATAAGAATGTGCCACAAAAGTTGAAAGAGAAGGTTGTGACTCAGGAAAAGAAAATGGAGAATAATGAAGATCTGAAGAAGCAACCTTGTGTGGCAAACAAAAATGGAGAAAAGAAAGTCAGCTAGTAGAGGGCTACGGCTGAACAAAAGAAGGACAAGAAGGGGGAGATAATATAGAATCCAAAAGAGAACACCTGTCGTGAGTTCTTGCACATATTGTAAAAGGCAAGGAGACACTAATAAGGATTGTTGGTAGAGACCCAAATTAGTGATTTCAAAGAACAAGTTTGCTATATTGGCAGACTTGGAGCAGTGTGAAAGGTGCGGGCAGGATAACCATAATGCCAAGAGATGCATGACACTTCTCCTTGAGCAAGAGAAGGCGTTGAATGGCATAGTGAAAACAAGCGGTGCAATTAAAATTGAGAAAAAGGAGAAAGCTATCTTCCAGCTAGTTCAAAAGAAGGAATGTAGAGCAAAAAGGGAGGTGGCTAATATAGCTGAAATTGCACTCAAAGTTGACTACAAGGATAAGTAGTGGATCCTTGACAGTGGATGCACTTCACACATGACGGGAGACAAGAGTAAATTGTTAAAGCTAAACAAGTCAAGAGAAGGCAGAGTCAAGTTTGGCAATGATGATTCACTCAACATCAATGGGTAGGGGTCAATAAACATTGGAAGAGGAAAGCTAAAAGATGTTTTACACATTGAAGGACTCAGATATAATCTAGCATCTGTCAGCAAACTATGAAATGAAGACCATAAGATAATATTCACAAAAACAAGTTGCCAGGTAAAGAGTAAAGAAGGCAATACTATTGTAGCTGGGAAGAGAATAGTTGGAAATTTGTATGTGATTGATGAAGAAAGAGATCCTCTTGTAGCAAAGACTGTGCAAGAAAGAAAGTCAAAGAAAACGTAGACCAGTGCTCATCAAGAAAATCATATCACAGGTGACCCATCAGTAGGAGTTACAACAAGAAAAAGAATTATGAGAGCTACTGCTTTACTCTCACAAATTGAACATAAATTTGTTGAAGAGGCTAAATAAGATCTAACTAAAGTTCTATCCATAAAGCTGTTTCAAAAGCATAGAATGCGTTTGTCTGTACAAATGTCTCTTCAAGCTTGAAAATTAGGTGAATCCTTCATCTTTACTTTGCGAGTTTTTCAAATTTGTACTTGGTTGACAAAGGGGGAGAGAAGCAACAGTGCAGAGGGAGCTGTTGAGAAAGGGGGAGTGCATATTTAGGGGGAGTTTAAATTGCTACATAGTGGTTTTGTTATAAGTGTTGCCAACAATTACAAAGGGGGAAATTGTTGTTCCCACAACCTTGTATGGGTTGTAATTGTTGTCAACTAATTTTAAGTGTGTAAGAAAGTAAAGCCATATGGAAGGGTAAAAATGTAAATCCATATGGAAGGGCAAGAACATAAATTGGCCATGTAAGCCCTATTAGGGTTTCATGGAAGAGATATATAAAGACCTTGGAAGACAAAAATAAGGTAAGGCCAACACAATTGAATACACGACAAAAATAAGAGGAGTCGGCAATATTGAGCATTTTGCAAAACCTAGACAAGTGACCAACCAAAGAGAACACCAAACCCTACATAGAAGAACACCACCTGCAAAAGAAAAGAGTAGCTGTAGTGAACGGTATTGTTGAAAATTGAACTGTGTTGTCAGAATTTGAATTGCCATCGACGACAAAGAGAGAGAAATGTAGCCATCGATGATCTAAAAATTGAGCAAAATGGCGGCAAAGGTGGAAGGCCAAAAAAGGAGACAGAGTTGTCAGCAAAAAGAATAGGACAAATGGCCAAAACAATTGAGGGAAAGACGGCCGAAAAAGAAGAAAAAAACTCAACATCGACGGCCAAATTGGAGTAGACTAGCGGAAGGAGAGAAACCCGTGAGGAATGGCACACCACTGGCACACTAGCAATCTACGAGGAGACAACATTGTAGAGAGAGAAACAAACAGTCAAAAAAACAGAGAAACGGGTTGATAGGAGAGAAAATCGGTTATGGGTAGACGGGGCTGGACGACAGGACGAAGAAAAGTAGACCAGCAAAAGAAGAAACCAGACAGCCATAGAAGAGAGAGATACTGATGACAACAAAGAACAATTGTCGAGAGAGAAAGAGGAAGTGGAGATGAAACAAAGGAGTCGATATGGCCAAAATCAAATCCATCTGGACAGTGAGATAGATCCCGCTGGACAGTGAGAGAGATCCGACTGAACAAAGAGAGAGAAACCACCGGCAGAATCGAAGATGGATGAAGAGAGAGAAATCTAGCAGGAAGAGAGAGAAATCCAGCGGTAAGAGAGAGAAATTTGGCAGGATAACAATGGACAGTGTTTTTCCCACAGCCTTGTATGGGTTGTAATTGTTATCAACTAGGTTTACGAGTGTAAGAAAGTAAAGCCACATGGAAGGGCAAAAAGGTAAAACAACACGAAAGGGTAAGAACGTAAAACCGCCGCGTATGCCCTATTAGGGTTCATGGAATATAGTATATAATGGTCTTGCAAGATAAAGAACAAGGTATCAGCAATATTGAGCATTCAGCAAAACCTAGACAATCGACCAACAAAAGAGAACACCAAACCCTACACGGAAGAACACCACCGGCAAGGACAAAGAGAGTAAACCGAGTGACGGCTAGATGGGGCTAGATGGTAGGACGAAGAAAAGCAAACCACTGGCAGAAAAGGGAGGAAATTCGGCCAAGTGGGTGAATGAAAAAGAGAAATCCGATCAAGAGAGAGAAATCTGGTGAGAAGAGAGAGAAATCTGGCTGGACGGTGAGAGAGAAACAGACAGGCGAGCCATGAGACAGTAAGATCATGAGACAAAGAGATGAGTGAGACCGTAAGACGATGAAAGTAGGAATTGTGTGAAAAAACGTAAAAAAAGAAATTCGCCAAAGTACGTAAAGAACTCAACGTATTTCCAGATTTCTTCAAGAGAGATTAAAGAGCATTGCGGTGAACTTCTAAGTGGTAGTGGAGCAACCTTTCAATTCAATAGAGGCAAGACAAGCTAGAAGAAGGATAGACACAGCAAGTGATACTTTTTGTATTGTACTTGCTTAGCAATTACAATAGTGAAAAGAGCAGAAAATTAAAGACAACTATTGTAACTTGTATTTACAAGTATAGTGGATAGTCTCGGTAAGGGAGAGTCTTTACCACTGTGGATGTACGTCATGTTAATGGAACCACATAAATCTCGTGTGTCCTTAATTTGCTTTACGTTTTGTGTTTTGAATTGAGTTGTGAACGTAGCTAAAGTATCAGCCAACCCATAACCTAACGAAGACCTAAACAAGAACATCTGAATTGTCTATTAGGCAAGGTGTCTGAAAGGTGACTTTGGGGACTATTGTGATTAATAGGTAGCAATAGATCTACCTTAGTTGAGTCTAAGAAAGAGTTTGCTTCTAAGAAAAGGTTAAAGTTATTCACTTACCTGCAAATTATGAATTGTGGTGATACTGGTTCACCCCCCCCTCTCAGTATCATAAACTAGTAGATCCTAGGGAGAAGTCGGGAACTTCAGATGATAATGATGATAAGGAAGAAAGTGAAGGTGAAGTGTTGGCATACTTCATAAGGAAGTTAAATAAGGGGTCTAAGAAGGGAAAAGAACAGTTGTCCTTGAGATGTTATCTTTATGGGCAAATTGGACACTTCGCTTCTCAGTGTAAAGTGAAACTTGATGATGAAGATGAGGATGGTGATGATAAGTTGAATTCAAAATGGAGAAGACCATCATTCAAATCAAAGAAGTCTAGCAAGAAAACTGCTAACCTGCAAAAGAAGAAGTAAGGCTTATTCAAGGGTTATGTAAGTCAGATGAAAGAAGCTGATGAGGAGGAAGATAAAGAATCAAAAGATGAGCAAGCCTTTATGGCATTAGCTCAAGGTGGTAGTTTAACCTCTAAAGAGGAAGAGGAGGTTGATGAAGAAGAACTAGATCTTAAAGCTAAGTTGGAAGTACCTTCAAAGGAGATAATCAGACGGGGCAGAACCATAAAAAGGTTAGAGGCTCACATAAAACAAGTTGAAGTAAAGTCTGAGGAAGTTAAAAGTCAAAAGGATGAAATAAGGGCTAAACATATTGACTTGAAGAGAAGATTTGAAGAATAGATCAAAATATGTGAAGACCTTACAATAGAGCTTGGCTCAAGGACTTCAACAATTGAAGAAATGGCGATAGAGTTATTGAGACTTCAAGAACAACTCAAAAAGAGTGAGGAGAACTTGCAGAAGTTTGAAGCGGTAGGAGAAACAAGCTCTACAGGAGAAAAGAAGAATTAGACTTTGCCACAGAAGTTGAAAGAGAAGGCTATGACTCAGGAGAACATAACTGAAGAAGTAAAGATAGTTATCAAACCAAAGCCAGGGCCAAAAATGATGTATGTGGTTAAAGAGTAACAACTCATAGCTGCTACGTCTCAAAAAGAAAAGAAAGTCAGCTAGCCAAGGGCAATGGCTGAATAGAAGAAGGAGAAGAAGATGGCTGAAATGAAAGCCACACACGTAAAGAAACTAGCAACCTTGCCTACACAGCAAGTAATGAATAAAAGAAAACAAGCTGTGATTAGACCCAAAAAGAGGTAGTTTCAAGGTTACTGTCTTTATTGTGGAGTTTGGGGTCATAGGGCAAGTAAATGCTGGTGGAGAAGGCCAATATATGTCTCTAACTTGAGAAGATACGATGTTGTATATAGGGGGTAACAATACAAAATTCAAAGGAGAACACCTGTCGTGAGTTCTTACACATACTGTAAAAAGCAAGAACACACTGACAAGGAGTGTTAGTGGAAGCCCAAACTAGTGGTTTCAAAAAATAAGTTTGCTGTATTGGCAGACTTGGAGTAGTGTGAAGGTTGAGAGCAGGATAGCCATAATGCCAAGAGATGAATGACACATTTCCCTGAGCAAGAGAAGGCACTCAATGGCACAGTAAAAACAAGCGTTGTAGTCAAAGCTAAGAAAAAGGAGAAAGCTATCTTCTAGCCAGTTCAAAATAAGGAATATAAAGTTAAAAGGGAGGTGGCTAATATAGTTGAAACTACACTAAAGGCTAACTACAAGGATAAGCAGTGGATCTTTGACAGTAGATGCACTTTACACGTGACAGGAGACAAGAGTAAATTATCAAAGCTAAACAAGTCAATAAAAGGCAGAGTCAAGTTTGGTAATGATGATTCACTCAACATCAGTGGTTAGAGGTCAGTAAATATTGAAAAAAGAAAGCTAAAAGATGTTCTGCATGTTGAAGGACTTAGATATAATCTAGCATTTATTAGCTAGCTCTGCAATAAAGATCATAAAGTGATATTCACAAAAATAGGTTGCCAAGTAAAGAGTAAAAAAGACAATACTGTTGCAGTTGGAAAGAGAACAGCTGTAAATTTATATGTGATTGATGAGGACAAGACAAACAACTGTTTACTCACTAAAGAAGAAGAAAATCAACTCTAGCATAGGAGGCTGGGACACTTATCACAGAAGAACATGAGGAAGCTGACCACTACTCTTGCAATCAAAGACACTCTTGACCTCAAGAGAGAGAGAGAGAGAGAGTATGTTTGCTTAGCTTGCTCTAAAGGAAAATATGCCAAAAGCAATATAAGGACAAAGAGTTCAGTTTTGAAGCAATGCTTGACATTGTGCATACTAATTTATGTGGACTAATAAGGATAAAAGGGTTGAATGGTGAGAGGTACTTCACCTTGTTTGTTGATGATTATTCTAGAAGAACCTACATCACGCACCTTAAACACAAGTCAGAAGTTCTGAATTGCTTCAAAAGATACAGAAGATTAGCTGAAAATGAGAATGGAAGGAATATCAAAGTATTGAGGTCTGCACTGAATTTACTAATGAAGCTTTTGAAGATTACCTTGAGAAGCATGGTATTCATTATCAGATGGCAGCAACAAGAACACCTCAACAGAATAGGGTGGTAAAGAGGAAAAATAGAGTTGTGGTTGAAATGGCAAGAACTCTACTGCTGGAATCCAAGCTTTACACAAGATTTTGGAAAGAAGCAATATTTACAGCTGTACATCTACTGAATAGAGTCTAATTAAGGCCTAATATTGATATGACTCAATATGAGCCATGGAGTGGGAAGAAGACAACAACCAAGTATCTCAGAATCTTTGGCAGCCCATGATTTGTGAAGAACAAGGAGCAAAACTTGGGGAAGTTTAATGCTAGGTTTGATGAAGGCATCTTTGTGGGATACTCAGTAAAGACAAAAGGCTAGAGAGTTTTCCTACATAAGCTAGGAAAAGTGGTCACATCCAGTGATGTGAGAATAGATGAAAACTGGAAAATAATACAGAATGGAGAAGCTAAGGACAATAAAGAAGATGACTTCAATGTAGATGAAGAATCAAACCAACCTAAAGAAAAAGAACAAGAAGTAATTTTAGACTCAGAAAAGAGTGAGTCTGAAGATGAAGAAAGAGATTCTCTTGCAACTAATACTGTGTAAGAGAGAAGGACAAAGAAGACATGGACTAGTGCTCATCAAGGAAATCAAATCATAGGTGACCCATCAATAAGAGTTACAACAAGAAGAAGAATTATGGGAGCTACTGCTTTACTATCACAAGTTGAACCTAAATCTGTTGAAGTGGCTACACAAGACAAAACCTGGTTCAAAACTATCAATGAGGAGCTAGATTAAATCGAGAAGAATGATACATGGGAGCTGGTTGTTAAATTAATTAACATGAGTGGCCCATGTCATTTAAAGTATGACTCAAAATAAAAGGCCTAATATGATGGTCGGTTAGGCATAACGGTAATTTGGGTCATCGGGTTTAAAATCCCTCCACTCTCCCTATTAAGAATAAACGTTACAGGAAGAGGAGTATCTTCCTATTAAGAATAATCGTTACAGGAAAAGGAGTATCTTCCCATTTAAGATAATTATTGCAGAAAGGGAGGATCTTCCTATTTAAGGTAACGGTTACAGGAAAGGAATATGTGTATATATATCTTCCCCTATTAAGAATAACCGTTACAGGAAAAGGAGTATCTTCTCATTTAAGATAATTATTACAGAAAGAGAGGATCTTCCTATTTAAGGTAACGGTTACAGGAAAG
The DNA here is from genome assembly GCA_020615895.1 of Ceriops decandra. Taxonomy (NCBI): domain Eukaryota; kingdom Viridiplantae; phylum Streptophyta; class Magnoliopsida; order Malpighiales; family Rhizophoraceae; genus Ceriops; species Ceriops decandra. The sequence continues at coordinate 6,035,007 of JAHLGO010000140.1, forward strand.
GAAGATGTGTATATATATATATATATGCTATTACAGACCTTTCCTAGAGCTCAACCATCAGAGAGAGAAACGTAAAGAAAAGAAAGGGGAAAGAGTAGGAGAAAAGAGAGAAGCGTTCAGGAACGAAACAGAAGAGGCTTCCCATCT
>JAHLGO010000140.1:6067020-6086869 GCA_020615895.1 Ceriops decandra
TATTATTAATAAAATTATGTATATAAATTTAAATATCACTAAAATTATTATTGTATATAAGATTATATATTTATATTATATATTATAATTATTATAATTTTTTAATGCATTAAAATTATATTTTTTATTGAAATTAATTTAAACCAACTAATCATTCTAAAAAAGCAAAATTAAACTAAAAATTTTTTATAGTCATAAAGTTTTAGTTTAATTTTAATTGTTCTAAAATAAATAAAACAAAAATTTTAATTCCATTGATTTCAAGCTCACCTCTTTGTTTAGGTTGTAAAGATATACTAATATCACTAATTTGACAATATGAGATTAACACTAAAATTATAATGTTGATTTATACTTAACCCATTGTTTCACTAACTTCTTCGTATTAGGCCAATAAAAATGTTGCTTAAGTTTTTCATTTATCACTTATAAAGTGACCATTTATAATTGAGACATGCATCACCTTTATTAATTAAGCCCATAATTCCTGTTTACTATCCATATAGATTTTATCCTTCTTTCATAGCATTTATTTCTTATAGGTGAATTTAGTGGAATTAGCACCTATATCGTAGGACCAGTGATAGCCTTTATTGTGGAATTAGCACGTATCTCCTTTATAAATTTGTTTAGTGTCTAAAACTTTTGGAACAATTGTTATAATTACTAAATAGCTAGCTTTATATCACTTGGAAAGGATGTTAGCAAGCTTGTTTTCATTGCCTTTCTTACAATGTATAATGTAATCAATCCCTAATAATTTTGTAGTGCTCTTTTGCTACATATAGGTATGTAGATGTTGTTGGAGAAGATGCTTAATGCTTTCATGATTGATCTTCATAAAACATTACTGTCCTTCCATATAATGACGCCATTTAGTGATTGTCATAATTATCATTAGTAATTCCTTTTTATAGATGGATAATCCCTTGGTCTTGGCATTAAATTTCTTGCTCAAGTAAGCCACAAGTTGCCCCTCTTACATTAAAACAACTCCCATCTTGGCATTACATGTATTTGTTAAGCCTATTTTTTATAACTAATGTTAGATTTGTTGTTAACAGCATCTCATATATTTGTCCTTTTTGATTTGATGTTATGGGTGTCTTTGAGATGTGTTTGCAACATTTACAAAATGTTGGCAGCTGATTTCTTTAAGGATTGATAGAGGATCTTGAAGCTATACCATCAAGAGCTATTGTACTACTCCATGCATGTGCTCACTACTTAAGTAGGGTTTAGAGTCAGTTGAAACTTTTGATTCAACCCATGTATTCTAATATGCTTATTTATAGCTCATCTATCATGGATATTATTCTCAAAGACAGGGAAATGTACAATGAATGGATTGTTGAACTTAAACAAATGGTTAACCAGATCATCAGTATGCACCAATAACTATTTGATGCGACCTGCACATGACCAATTTTATGAAAACACATTACTCGTTTTAAAAGAGAAGGACATGTGGCAAGAAGGCTATGACAAGGGTGTTAGGTGGAAGTATCTTAAGAGGTATTTTTATATGGGAGTCAATGTTGACTATTTATAGTAGGGTAATCCTAAATTTAAGGCACATAAATAATCATGCAACCACCAAAAGAAATAGTTAAGAACAAAGAAATAGTCAAGAACATTAGAAAAGAGAAGTGAAAATAATAGAAAAAAGAGGAATTGTTCGAGAGATAAAAAAAAAATAGAGAGCATACAACAAAGGGATATCTAGAGTCTCTTGAGGCCAATTTTGCCTTGCACATAAAGAAGGATATTCCAAAGGAAAAAATCATTTTTTTGTTACAATAGCTTATGCACATGAAGATATCTTTCTTAGGAGAGCTTTTGTCCATAAACTTTTTATGTACTTCTTTGTAAAAGGGTGGGAAACCCTTAGGATGATTAGGAAATCATTGTAAGTGGTTAAAGAGTGATCCTTCCACAGTGGTTAAGGAGAGATCCTTCTACTACATCATGTGTATCCTTTAATAATAAGAGTGAATTGTGTGATCTAAGAGAGATCTTATCACACTGTGAATATAGCTTACACATTGTGAGCGAACCACATAAAAAATTTGTGTTTTTTGTGTGCTTGTATTTGCTTGATATTCATACGACCATTCTTACATAAAAAAGTAAAATAAAAATACATCATAGACTTCAATAAATCATAGAGGTTTAAACTAGACAGATTTGTAAAAAGTAAACATCTCACATTAATTTATCCCTTCCCCCTCTCAGTGTGAGACCTAAAAAAATCCTCATCAATTAGTATCAGAGCCTTGGATTCCTCTATTGATCCATTTTACTTAGATCTGAATTTTTTTTTATTGCTGTGAATCTTTATATTTGTTACTTTGAATATATTATTTGTTATTTAATATTATGAAGAGTATAAATAGTGTTAACAGCAAGGGCATTCCCATTTTTTATGGACAAAATTATCAATTATGGAAGAATAGAATGCCCCTATATTTGCTTTCACTTGGTCTAGATATTTTTGAATCTATTTTCAGTGGCTTCATTCTTGCTGTTAAAGGTATTGCTATGACACCTATTGATAAGAAGAATTTAGAGTATGATGGAAAGTTTAGAAATGTCTTCTATACCTCTTTATTAGATAAAGAATTCATAAAAGTGATAAGATGCAACACAGTAAAAGAAATTTGGGACAAATTAAAGAATATGTATGAAGGAAACCAAGTTATAAATCTGAAGGAGCAAATTTAAAGATATAAAGGTGCTAAATGATGAATGAAGTTCCTAACTTCACTCTAGGATCTACTAGTCTATGATACTGAGAAGGGGGGGTGAATCAGTATCACACCCCTTAAAAAAAACTTTGATAATTTAAGCCAAAAATGAACTCTTTCCCATATTTAACTAAGTTAGATTTATTGTTAACTACTGATCATAATAGTCCCTAAAGTTACCTTTCAGACACCTTGCCTATTAGACGAATCGGTTGTTCTTAACTAGGTCTTCTTTTAGGTTATGGGTTTGATGATTCTTTAGCTGTATTCACAACTTAATTCAAAACACAGAATGTAAATTCAAAGCAAGGACATGAGAGATTTACGTGGTTCCGTTAATGTGATGTACTCCACAGTGGAAGAGTTTGTTCCTCTACTGAGACAATCCATTATATTTGAGAACACCAGTGTGGTATTCCCTATGATTACAATGGATGTCTTAATCTTCTACTCCTTTCACTATTACAAATACAAAGCAATCACAATACAAAGAGTTTCACTTACTGTGTCTACCCTTCTTCTATCTTGTGTTGCCTTTTTTTGATTTGAATAGGCTGTTTCACTACCGCTTAGAAGATCACCAAAACACTCACTAACCTCTCTTGAAGAAATTTGAAAAATTCGTTGAGTTCTCTTAAATGCTTCACTGAATTTCTTCTTTACGTTGTCTCACACAACTCCTGGTCTCACTGTTTCACAGTCTCAACGTCTAACTATCTCACCATTTCACCCTTTTTTGGTCTTACCAATTTTGGGTCTCATGGTGTGTTTTGATGTCACACGTTTCACCCTTTTCTAGTTTCACACCTCACCTAGTCTCATGTCTCACCTGGTCTTATGCCTCACTTGGTCTCACGGTGTTTCACCATTTTCTCATCTCCCACGTTTCTGGTTTGTTTTTCACCGTCGCACGTTTCTAGTTTGCTCACACCGTCGCATGTTTATGGTTTGCTCACATCGTTGCACGTTTCTGTTCTAATCTCACCTGGTCTAACCTGCTCCAGGTCTGATCTGGTCTCACTCGTTCCAAGTTTGGTCTGGTCTCACCTGTTTTAGGTCTGGTCTGGTCTCACCTGGTCTCACGTTTCTAGGTCTCACTTGGTCTCACCGTTTTGGTCAAGTTTGGTCTTACCTGGTCTCACGTTTCCAAGTCTCATCTGGTCTCACGTTCTGGTTTGGTCTGGTCTCACCTTCTCCAGGTCTCACGTACTCTTTTTCTGGTTTGATTTAATGTGTTTCTCTATCTTATGATGGTTGCTTCAACAAATAGATAAGTCTTGGTTTATATACTCCCTTCTATGGAAACCCTAGTAGGGTTTACTAAAGCCATGACGAATTTCTTTTCTTGCCCCTCCATGTGGATTCATATTACTGTTCCATTCAAAATTTAGCATTATCCTCCTTCTTAATTTATTTTTCTTGCTCTTTTCTTTCTACTAAAAAGCTCATCCCTTGAATGCTTGAATGGGCCACTTTTACTTGCACACTTAAATCTTGTTGACAACAATTACAACCCATATAAGGCTGTGGGAACAACAATCTCCCCCTTTGTAATTATTGGCAACACTCACAATGAAAGCCATTATACAACAGTCCTTCATAATCTTCTTAGAGTAATAATCCAGACGCAGATAGATTACAACTTCCCCTAAATATGCATTCCCCCTTCCTTAACAGCTCCCCTTCTCTCCCCCTTTGGCAACCAATTACAAATTTGAAAAGCCCATAAAGTCGAGATGGAGGATTCACTTGAACTTCAGGCTTGAGGAGACATTTGCACAGACAGACTCATTCTGTGCTTTTTAAACAGCTCTATGGATAGAGATTTAGTTAGACTATATGAGATTTGATCTTTAGTGCTGACATACTCCAACTGAATTATGCCCTCTTCCACTTGTTCCTTGATAAAGTGATATCGGATGTCAATATGCTTGCTCCTTGAATGTTGAAATGGATTCTTGCTGAGATCAATTGCACTTTGATTATCACAAAGTACACTCACTGGTAACTTCACTTTAACACCCAAATTAGCCAATTGTCTTTTCATCCATATCACCTAAGTACATCCTGCACAAGCAGCCATATACTCACCTCTGATGTGCTCAAAGCAACACTATTTTGCTTTCTACTTAGCCATGTAACATACTTTAAACCCAAGTAGAAGTTGCAGCCATTAGTTGATTATCTGTCATTTGTACTTCCTGCCCAGTTTGCATCAATGTATGCTCATAGTTTTACAAAATCCATGGCAAGATACCACAAACCCATTTCTAGTATCCCTTTGAGGTATCTTAGGATTCTTTTCACTGCTAACACATGAAATTCCTTAGGATCAGCTTGGAATTTACTGGCAATGCACATAGCTTGCATGAGATCAAGCCTTAATGCTATAAGGTATAGAAGGCTCCCTATCATCTTCCTGTATTCTGTGGGGCTTGTACTCCTTCCTTCCTGATCTTTTGTTAACTTGCAACCTACTATCATAGGGGTACTGACAGGTCTGCTATCCTCTATGTCAAACTTTTTCAGTCTCTCTTTGGCATATTTTGTCTGATAAATAAAAATACCTTCTTCACACTATTTTATCTGTAATTCAAGAAAGTAAGTTATTTCTCCAATCAATGACATCTTAAATTCCTTACTTATTTTTTGTACAAATTCTTGGCATAGCTCAGAGTGATCCCCTCTAAAGATGATGTCATCTACAAATACTATGGTTATCAGTTGGCCTTTCTTTCAGTTAAACACATGTAGGTTATTATCAACTGTTCATCTTCTGAAGTTCAACCTTCTCAAATACACGTTTAGCCTGCTGTACCAGGCTTTTGGGGCTTGTTTAAGGCCATACAAGTCTTTTTTTTAGCTTACACACATGTGTCTCATCCTCATTGATTTGTACTCTATCAAATTATTCAATATACACTTCTTCTTTTAGGAGCCCATTCAGAAAGGCTGATTTCACATCCATTTGGTAAACTTCATACCTTTTATATACTGCCAAAGCTAAGAACATTATGATAGTTTTCATCCTTGCTACTGGTGTAAAAGTTTCATCAACATCTACTCCTTCTATCTGAGTTCAGCCTTTGCAAACCAGCCTAGCCTTGTTCCTCACCACCTTGCCATCTTCATTGTGTTTATTTTTAAACACCCATTTTTTTCCTATGACATTCTTGTTAGTGGGTCTTGGAACCAGCTCCCATGTTTCATTCTTCTCGATTTGATCTAGCTCATCATTGATAGCTTTTACCTAGACTTTGTCTTGTGCGGCCTCTTCAACAGATTTAGGTTCAACTTGTGAGAGTAAAGCAGTAGCTCCCACAATTCTTCTTCTTGTTGTAACTCCTACTGATAAGTCACCTATGATTTGATTTCCTTGATGAGCACTGGTCCATGTCTTCTTTATCTTTCTCTCTTGCACAGTCTTAATTGCAAGAGAATCTCTTTCTTCATCTTCAGACTCACTCTTCTTTGAATCTGAACTTACTTCTTTTCCCTTTTCTTTATGTTAGTCTGATTCTTCATTTATCTTGAAGTCATCTTCTTCATTGTCCTTAGCTTCTCCATTATGCATTGTTTTCTAAATTTCATCTATTCTCACATCACTAGAAGTGACCACTTTTCCCAGTTTATGCAGAAAAACTCTGTAACCTTTTATCTTTGTTGAGTATCCTATAAAGATTCCTTCATTTGACCTAGCATGGAATTTTCCCAAGTTTTGCTCCTTGTTCTTCACAAAACATGGGCTGCTAAAGATTCTAAGATACTTGGCTGTTGTCTTCTTCCCACTCCATAGCTCATATGGAGTCTTATCAGTATTAGGCCTTAGTAAAACTCTGTTTAGTAGGTGCATGGCTGTAAATGTTGCTTTTGTCCAAAATCTTATGTGAAAGTTGGATTTCAGTAGTATAATTCTTGCCATTTTAACCACAACTCTATTTTTCCTCTCTATCACCCTGTTCTGTTGAGGTGTTCTTACTGCTGCCATTTGATAGTGAATTCCATGCTTCTCAAGGTAATCTTCAAAAGCTCTATTTGTGAATTCAGTGCCTTGATCTGACCTCAATACTTTGATCTTCTTTCCACTCTTATTTTCAGCCAATCTTTTGTATCTCTTGAAGCATTTCAAAACTTTTGACTTGTGTTTGAGGTGCATGATGCAGGTCCTTTTGGAATAATCATCAACAAATAAGATGAAGTACTTCTCACCATTCAACCCTTTTATTCTCATTGGCCCACACAAATCAGTATGTACAATGTCAAGCACTACTTCAGAACTAAACTCTTTGGTCTTATACTACTTTCTAACCTGTTTTCCTTTAGTGCATGCTAAGTAGACATACTCCCTCTCTCTCTTGAGATCTGGAATATCTCTGATTGCATGAGTAGTGGTCAGCTTCCTCATGTTCTTCTGTATTAAGTGTCCTAACCTCCTATACTAGAGTTAATTTTCTTCTTCTTTTATAAGTAAATAACTGTTTGTCTTATCCTCGTCAATCACATATAAATTTCTAGCTGTTCTCTTCCTGGCTGCAATAGTATTGCCTTCTTTACTCTTTACTTGGCAACCTGTTTTTATGAATATCACTTTATGGTCTTCATTGTATAGTTGGTTGACAGATGCTAGATTATATGTGAGTCCTTCAACGTGCAAAACATCTTTCAGCTTTCCTTTTCTAATATTTATTGACCCTTGACCACTGATGTTGAGTGAATCATTATTGCCAAACTTGACTCTGCCTTCTTTTGACTTGTTCAGCTTTGATAATTTACTCTTATCTCCTGTCATGTGTGAAATGTATCCATTATCAAGGATTCACTGCTTATCCTTATAGTCAGCCTTTAGTACAATTTTAGCTATATTAGCCTCCTCCCTTTTAGCTCTATATTCCTTCTTTTAAACTGACTTAAAGATAGCTTTCTCCTTTTTCTTAGCTTTAACTGTACCAGTTGGTTTTATTGTGCCATTAAGTGCCTTCTCTTACTCAGGGAGAAGTGTCATGCATCTCTTGGCATTATGGCTATCCTGCTCATACCTTTCACACTATTCCAAGTATGCCAATATAGCAAACTTATTCTTTGAAACCACTGATTTAGGCTTCCGCCAATAATCCTTGTCAGTATGTCTTTGCTTTTTACAATATGTGTAAGAACTCACAATAGGTGTTCTCCTCTGAATTTTGTATTGTCTCCCCCTATATGCAGCATCGTATCTTCTCAATTTGGAGACATATATTGGCCTTTTCCACCAACATTTACTTGCCTTATAACCCCAAACTTCACAATAAAGACAGTAATCTTGAAACTGCCTCTTTTTAGGTCTAATCACAGCTTGTTTTCTTTTGTTCATTATTTGCTGTGTAGGCAAAGTTGTTGACTTCTTTGCTCGTGTGACTTTCATTTTAGTCACCTTCTTCTCCTTCTTCTGTTCAGTCATAGCATTTTGTTGGTTGACTTTCTTTTCTTCATTTTTGTTTGCAACCTTAGGTTGCTTCTTTAAATCTTCTTTATTTTCAGCCTTCACTATTCCTGGCTGATCAGTCTTTTCTTTTTGAGACTTAACCTTCTCTTTCAACTTCTGTGGCAAAGAATCCTTATCTTTAAGCAATGCAGCCTTAGATTGCTACACTTTCTCTTCATTCTTCTTTTCTCTTGCAGAGCTTATTTCTCTTACCACTTCAAGCTTCTGCAAGTTCTCTTCACTCTTTTTGAGTTGTTGCTGAAGTCTCAGCAACTCTATCTCCATTTCTTCAATTGTTGAAGTCCTTGAGCCAAGTTTTATAGTAAGGTCTTCACATATTTTGATCTGTTCTTCAAGTCTTCTCTTCAAGTCAATATGTTCAACCTTTATTTCATCCTTTTGACTTTTTGCTTCCTCAACTTTGCTTCAACTTGTTTTATATGGGCCTCCAACCTTCTTATGGTTCTACCCCTTTTGATTATCTCCTTTGAAGCTACTTCCAACTCAGCTTCAAGATCTGGTTCTTCTTTATCAATCTCCTCTTACTCTTCAGAGGTTGAACTACCATATCGAGCTGATGCCATAAAGGCATGCTTATTTGATGAGTCTGCATCATCCTCCTCCTCAGCTTCTTTTGTTTGGCACACATAACTCTTGAATATGAGCCTCTCTTCTTCTTCTGTGGGTTGTCAGTCTTCTTTCTGGACTTCCTTCACTTGAATGATGGTCTCTCCATTTTGAATTCTGCTCATCATCACCATCCTCATCTTCATCATCAAGTTTCACTTTGCATTGAGAAGCAAAGTGTCTAGTCTGCCCACAATGATAACATCTTAAGGACAATTGTCCTTTTCCCTTCTTAGACCCCTTTTTGAATTTTCTTGTGAAGTATGCCAACACTTCACCTTTACTTTCTTCCTCCTCCTTATCAGCATCCTTACTGGATGATTCTTCCTCTTCTCTTATCTTTAAATGTCTTATAGCTTTGAAAGTTGCCTCCTTTGATAGCTTTGATGTTGAGGAGCTTTTAGTTGACTTTATTCTCATCTTATATGCAATGAGATTGCATTGGAAATCATGTAGTGACATAGAATTGAGATCTCTACTCTCCTCTATGGCTGCCACCTTTGAGGCAAACCTCTCAGGCAAAATTCTCAAAATTTTCTTCACATTAGATGAGTCCTTCTTGTTCTTCCCATGACTTCTAAGGTCATTTACAGCATCAATAACCCTAGTGAAGAACTCTTCGCTCATTCTTCTGTATTCTAAGGGATTCAATCTCTTCTTGAAAACTTGAAACTTGGCCTTCTTCATTCTGCCATCACTTCATAGACCTTTTGCAATCTGTCCCATATCTCCTTAGCAAATTTGTAATCCATAACTTTAGCATATTTCACATCTGTCAATGCTGAAATGATGACATTTGAGACCTTCCCATTGATCTCAAACTGCCTTAATTCCTTTAGGGTTGGATCTCTACCTTCTTTTGGAGTCTTAAAACCCTTCTGTATAGATTTCACCATGTTTATGCCCATGGTTGCAAATACCACCTGTATTCTTGCTCTCCACATATGGTAATTGGTTCTATTGAAGATTGGAACCTTCTTGCTATAAGTAGTGCTGGTGCTGGTACTGGCATCCATTTCTCAGTATGCTAAACAAGTTAAAAGTTATGAAACCCTTTAAACTAGTACACCAAGCTGTTAAGCTTCAAACTAGTGAACCAAGCTCTGATACCAATTGAAGTTCCCAACTTCACCCTAGGATTTACTAATCTGTGATACTGAGAGGGGGGGGTGAATCAGTATCACACCCCTTAAAAAAAACTCTGATAATTTAAGGCAAAAATGAACTCTTTCCCAGATTCAACTAAGGTAGATCTATCGTTAACTACTGATCATAATAGTCACAAAAGTTACCTTTCAGACACCTTACCTATTAGATGAATCAGATGTTCTTGACTAGGTCTTCTTTTAGGTTATGGGTTTGATGATTATTTAACTGTGTTCGCAACTCAATTCAAAATATAGAATGTAAATTCAAAGTAAGGACACAAGAGATTTACGTGGTTCCATTAATGTGACGTACTCCATGGTGGTAGAGTTTGTTCCTATACCGAGACAATCTACTATACTTGAGAATACCAATGTGGTATTCCCTTTGATTACAATGGATGTCTTAATCTTCTACTCCTTTCACTATTACAAATACAAAGCAATCACAATACAAAGAGTGTCACTTACTGTGTTTACTCTTCTTCTAGCTTGTGTTGCCTCTGTTTGATTTGAATAGGCTGCTTCACTACTGCTTGGAAGATCACCAAAATACTCTCTAAACTCTCTTGAAGAAATCTGAAAAATTCGTTGAGTTCTCTCAAATGCTTCACTGAATTTCTTCTCTAGGTTGTCTCACACAACTCCTAGTCTCACTGTCTCATGATCTCACTCATCTCATGGTCTCACTGTTTCACCCTTTTCTGGTCTCACCAATTTTGGGTCTCACGGTGTGTTCTGATGTCACACGTTTCACCTTTTTTTGGTCTCATGCCTCACCTGGTCTCACGTCTCACCTGGTCTCACGCCTCACCTGGTCCCCCATCTCCCCTGTTTTTCATCGTCGCACGTTTCTGGTATGCTCACACCGTCGCACATTTCTAATCTGCTTGCACCATTGTACATTTCTGGTCTGCTCACACCGTCACACGTTTTTGTTCTAGTCTCACTTGCTCCAAGTTTGATCTGGTCTCACCCGTTCCATGTCTGGTTTGGTCTCACCCGTTTCAGGTCTGGTTTGGTCTCACCTGGTCTTACGTTTCCAGGTCTCACTATTCTAGTCAAGTCTAGTCTCACCTGGTCTCACATTTCTAGGTCTCACCTGGTCTCACATTCTGGTTTGGTTTGGTCTCACTTGGTCTCACGTTTCTAGGTCTCACCTGGTCTCACATTCTAGTTTGGTTTGGTCTCACTTGGTCTTACGTTTCTAGGTCTCACCTGGTCTCACGTTTCTAGGTCTCATCTGGTCTCATGTTCTGGTCTAGTCTGGTCTCACCTTCTCCAGGTCTCACATCCTCTCTTTTTGGTCTACTCTAATGTGTTTCTCTATCTTACGGTGGTTGCTTCAGCAAAGAGATAAGTTTTGGTTTATATGCTCTCTTCTATGCAAACCCTAGTAGGGTTTACAGGAGCCGCAGTGAATTTCCTTTCTTGCCCCTCCATGTGGCTTCATATTACCATTCCATTCAAAATTCAGCATTATCCTCTTTCTTAATTTATTTTTCTTGCTCTTTTCTTTCTACTGAAAAACTCATCCCTTGAATGCTTGAATAAGCCACTTCTACTTGCACAGTTAAATCTGGTTGATAACAATTACAACCCATACAAGGCTGTGGGAACAACAATGAATTTGTGAATGTTTTGTTAACAAGAGTAAATGAAATTGTATGTTCATTTGAGACTATGAAGTGGAAATCAACAATGCTACTATATTAAGGAAGATATTTAAAACCTTACCAGAAGCTTTTAATGCCAAAGTTGTGAAAGTGAATTAAAGAAGCATGAAGAGAGCTTTATACAGGCTATAAAAGTGAGAGGAGAGTCCTCTTCAATAAATGTTATCATAAAGTTGGACAAGTGTCTAAGCAAACAAAGACCTCACTCTATAGGGAAGAAAAGATTTGATATATTAAAAAGCAAAAGATGTAAAAAAACAACTCTTGTCAAAGAAGGAAAGAAGGTTGCGACACATAAAAATTAGGTGGCAAAAGGTGTGAGAAATAATTATAATGCTGATTACTACCAAACAGGTGCTGAAGATAGGAGATATAAACTTGCTGAAAAATGAAAATTCAAATTTGAAGGATGTTGTTGGTGCTTTGGTAAATATGGGCACAAGGCTAGTATGTGATGATGTAATGGGCCTATAAAGAGGCATGTGAGGCAAGAGTTTAGGGGAAGACTCTATCAAGAAATGAGACAACTTTAAGTAAAAAAAAGTCATATTCCACTAAGAAACAAATTTGATATATTGGAAGAAATCTGTGGAAGATGTGAAAAGGTTGGACATATTGCTAAAAGAGTGTTTAACATTACCACCAGGTCAAAAAATGCAAAGGAGGACACCTATATTGAAGTTCTTGACTTCTCCCTAGGATTTACTAGTTTATGATACTGAGAGGGAGGGTGAATCAGTATCACCACAATTTGCAATTTACAGGTAAGTGAAAAACTTCAACCTATTCTTAAAAGTAAACTCTTTCTCAGACTTGACTAAGGTAGATCTATTGCTACCTATTAATCACAATAGTCTCCAAAGTCACCTTTTAGACATCTTGTCTAATAGAAAATTCAGATGTTCTTATTTAGGTCTTTGTTAGGTTATGGGTTGGCTAATACTTTATTTGTGTTCACAACTTAATTCAAAACACATAATGTAAAACAAATTAAGGACACACGAGATTTACATAGTTTCGTCAATGTGATGTACATCCACGGTGGTAGGGACTCTCCCTTATAGAGACTATCCACTATACTTGAGAATTCCAATTACAATGGATGTCTTAATTCTCTGCTCCTTTTATTATTATAACTACTAAACAAGTACAATACAAAGAGTGTCACTTACTGTGTCTACCCTTTTTCTAGCTTGTCTTGGTTGTGTTGAATTGAAAGGCTGCTCCACTACTGCTTAGAAGTTCACCGCAATGCTCTCTAACCTCTCTTGAAGAAATTTGGAAATACGTTGATTTTTTTCCGATGCTTTGCCGAATTCCTTCTCTAGGTTGTTTCACACAACTTCTGCTTTCACCATCTCACAGCTTCACCTGTCTCCTGATCTCATAGCCCACCTCACGTTTTTGGTTTGGCATTTCACATCTCATGCACATTTCTGGTTTGCCCACTTTGCTGGTTTCATAACTCACGGACATTTCTAGTCTCACACCATCACACGTTCTGGTCTTACGCTGACACACGTTCTGGTCTCATACCATCCAGTCGGATCTCTCTCACTGTTTAGCCGGATTGCTCTCACCATTCAATTGGATTTCTCTCATTGTCCAGCCAGATTTCCTCTGTTCTGCTGTCCACCCTATTTTTTTGTCTACTTTGTTTTGTCGTCGTGCTTTGCTGGTTTCATGACTCACAAACGTTTTTGGTCTCACGCCGACGCACGTTCTGGTCTTACGTTGTTGCACATTTTAGTATCACGCCATTACACATTCTGGTGTCACGCCGACGCACGTTTTGGTCTCACACCATCCAGCTGGATCTCTTTCACTGCCGAGCCGAATCTCTCTCACCGTCCAGCCAGATTTCTCTCACCGCCCAGCTGGATTTCCTTTGTTCTGCTATCCACCCTATTTTTCCATCTACTTTGTTTTATTGTTGTCCCTGTTTTTCGTCCACTCTTTTTTGCCGTCGACTCATCCTTTCTCTTGCCGGTGGTTGTGCATTTCTCAAGGGTGTCTCTCTCTTGCTGTCACACAGTTTACTCCTTGTTGTGTCGTCTGTATGGATCTTCTCCCTTTTTTGCTGGTGGTCTGCCTTTCTTCGTCCTGCCGTCCAACCCCCCTTCAACTGTCTCTTCTTTTCTCTATTTTTGCTGATGGTTTTCTCTCTCTTTCGTATCATTTTACCGTCGCCCCCCCCCCCTTTCTGATTTTTTTGTCATCTTTTCTTTCTCTCCTTCCCACCCTTTACTTAGTCGTATTGTTTTCTCTCTAAGGTTGTTGTGTGGTTTTACTAAGTTGCCCCTCCATGTAGCTTCAAATTACTCTCTTGCCATGTAGTTTCAAATTACTCTCTTGCCCCTCTATGTGGCTTTACTTTCTTGCACACTTAAATCTAGTTGACAACAATTACAACCCATACAAGGTTGTGGGAACAACATACATATACTCTTACTTTTGGCCAAAGAAGAAGAAGAGGAAAGGAAATGACAATGGTTATGAAAGTAGCCTTAAAAGCTTCTAAAAAAGAAAAGACATGGATCCTTGATAGTGGTTGCTCTTTACACATGATAGAAGACTCCCAGGTGTTGAAGGAAATAGAAAAATATAATGGAAGGTCAGTCACATTTGAAAATGATGATGCCTTAAAGATTAAAAGTGTCGATGCTGCTGAAATTAGTGCAAAAAAGATAAAATCAAAGGAAGTGCTTTATGTTAAAGGGCTAAAACACAATCTAATTAGTGTTAGCCAACTTTGTGATAATGAGCATGAAGTTACTTTGAACAAGAGTAGCTATAAAGTATTAAGATTAAGTGATGATGTTGTTCTCACAAAAGGAAAAAGAACAAATGGAAACTTATACCAAATTGTCAATAGAAAAAACATATGCTACATGAACACCAAAGATAAAAATTTGTAGCATCATCACTTATACCAAGTTTCACAACTTTTTTGTGGTATCGGAGATTGGGACATCATAGACAAAAAGACCTGAACAAATTGTCCAAAAATAAAGTTGTGAAAGATGTACCCAAGCTGAGAAGAGAAAGAAATACCATTCGTAACACTTGTCAAAAAGGGAAGATGGTGAATGCTACCCACAAAAATGTGGAGATTCAAACAAAGAAGCCATTAGAGCTCATTCATTCATATATCTATGGGCCTATAAGACAAAAATCATCAAAGGATGATAGGTACTTTATTTCTTTTATTCATGATTTTACAAAAATGACTTGTCTAATGTTTTTGAAACATAAATAAGATGCTCTCAATAATTTTAAGAGCTACAGGAGGTTGTCTAAAAATCAATTAAGGAGAAGAATTAAAATATTCAAGACAGACAATGAGACAATAAACTTACAGTGAATTTGAAAATTATTTGGAGAAGTATAGAGTGAAGCATGAATATGCTAGTTCTTACACACTCTATCAAAATACAGTGGTTGAAAGAAAGAATAGAAGCCTAGCGGAGATGGCAAAGATCATACTGGCTAAGCATGGTACTTCACATGGCTACTGGAAAAAGGCTATCACTATTGCCACTTAGATTCTAAACATATACTTGATGAAACCATATATAAAGAAAACACCCTATAACTTATGGAATGGAAAGAAACCAATTGTAAAACATTTTAAAGTATTTAGAAGCTCATGCCTTATTAAAATTAAAGGCAAGAACCTTGAAAATTTTGATGAGAAGGATGAAGGCATATTCTTGGGCTATGTACCAAATGGAAAGGGCTTTAGATGTTACAACAAAAGGCTATAAAAAATTGTAGACAATTTTGATGTTAAAATGATTGAAGATAGTTCCACAATGTAATCACAGCATAAGAAAGCTGAAATGCTGTGTGTGATAATGAAAAGGAATCTGAAAATGATAAATCAAAGGTTGCTCAGCATGAGGAAGATATTAATTCTCAAATTGCAAGTGATGAAGAAAATGAATTAAAGCATTACCAAACTCACAGAAGAGTTAGATCTGAAATTGATGCTAAAAACATTATTGGCGGCAAAAAGAATTCTGTGTAGACCAAAAGAAGGCTAAAAAGTAGTGAACAAACCTCATTGATCTTTAAAGTTGAACCCAAGTTAGTGGAAGAAGCATTAATGCACAAGGAATAGGTATGTGCTATGAATGAAAGCTTGATCAAATTAAAAAGAACAACACTTAGTGTTTAGTTCCAAGACCTTGAGGGAAAAACATCATTGGAACCAAATGGGTGTTTAGAAATAAGTTCAGTGAAAATTGTGAGATTGTAAGAAATAAAGCAAAACTTGTCTACAAAGGCTACTCACAAGTCAAAAGTGTTGATTTTGAAGAGACTTTTGCTCTTGTGGCCAATCTTGAAGTAATCAAAATATTCATGGTCATTATTGCTCAAAAAAATTACAAAGTTTATCAGATAGATGTGAAATCAGTATTTCTGAATGGAGAGTTTGAAAAAGAGGTATTTATTAAATAGTTTGATGGTTTTATACTTGACCATGATGGTTCAAATGTGTGCAAATTAAAAAAGACTTTATATGGCTTAAAGCAAGCTTCAAGAGCATGGTATTCCAAGTTAGATACATGTCTCAAAGAAATGAAATTTAGAAAAGGGAATGTGGATAGCAACTTGTACATAAAGGAAGATAAAAAGGGCTAATTGATTATTGTGATTTATGTTGATGACATAATTTTTGTTACTAAAAAAGAGGCTTTTTGCACTGCTTTTATTGATCAAATGAAGAAGAAATTTAAGATATGCTAGATGAAATGAACTTTTTCTTAGGGCTACAAGTTTTGCAAAGTAAGGTTGAAATTTTCCTTTCCTAAGAAAAATATGCTTGTAAGCTATTAAAAAGGTTTAAGATAAAAAAAACTCTATAGAAGTAAGCACTCCTATTACTGTTAGAACACAATTGAGCAAAGATAAAAAGAAAAAAAAAAGACAAAAAGGTTGATCAGAAGGAATATAGAAAGTTGATTGGAATTTTACTATATTTGACAACATCAAGGCTTGATCTTACTTTTGTTGTATAACACTTTATGCTAGATTTGAAAGTGACCTCAAGGAATCTCACTTCGTAGCTACTAAAAGAATCCTAAGATATGTTAAAGGCACAACAAATTATGAGTTGTTTTATGATAGAAGTGGATAACTTAATTTATATGGGTATTAGATGCTAATCAGGTTAAAAATTATAATGACAAAAGGTCTACATTAGATAGTGCATTTTATTTGGGTAATAGATGTGTTTCATGGCATAATAAAAGGCAAACTTTAATGACTCTAAGCACTACAAAGGCTAAATATATGGCTGCTACTCAAACTTATACTTAAATGTTATGAATGAAATAATAACTTGAAGATTTGAAGGTGGATGTGCAGCTGTCATTATTGATTAGTTGTAACAACCAAAGTGATATCAATTTATCAAGAATCCTGTCTAACACTTTAGATCTAAATAGATTGAAATCAAGTACCACTTCATTAAAGAAAAAGTGGAGAAAAATGAAGTAAAGTTGGAGTATGTGCTTACCATGGAGTAAGTTGTAGATAGATTCACCAAACATCTATCAAAAGAGATGTTCTAGAAGTTAAGGTTGAACTTATGTGTTTAGCCACCCTTTAGAGGTTGATGTATGCCTTTAACCTCACTCTCTTTCCTTCTTCTATTATTTTTTTAATTTGTTGTCAAAGGGGAAGATATTTTGCATAAATCCAAAGGGAGTTAAAAATTGACAAATCCAAAGGTGAAAATCAAATTAAGGGGGAGAAATTGTCATGTGGGGAAAAGCAAAAAAAAAAAAAATAGTTAAAAATTGAGATTGTTTTCAATTGATATTAGGCTCATATGTAAAACGGGAGATGTATGTGTTAGAGGGAGCTGTGAATGTCAAAAGTAAAGGTCTTTCTTTTTGCTAACATTGTTAATTGTGATTAATTGCCAATTTTTGGATTTAATGTATTACCAACAAATCTAAAAGGGAAGATTATTAAGTCTATCTTTGATGACTAATGTTGAATTTGTTCTCAATAACATCTCATATATTTGTCCTTGTTGATTTGATGTTATGACTACCTTTGAGATATGTTTGTAGCATTTATAAAGTGTTAATAGCTAATTTATTCAAGGATTGATAGAGGATCTTAGAGTTATACCATTAAGAGCTATTGTACTATTTAATATATGTGCTCAATACTTGAGTAAGGTTAAGAGTCAGTTGAAACTTGTGATTTGGCCCATGTGTTCTAATTTGCTCATTCATAGTGCATCTATTATAAATAATATTCTTAAAGGCAGGGATATGTACAATGAATGGATTGTTGAACTTAAACATATGGCTGACTAGATCATCAGTATGCGCCAGCAATTATTTCATGCAACCTACGTATGACCAGTTTTATGAAAACACATGACTCATTCTAAAAGATAAGGACACATGACAGGAGGTCTGTGATAAGGGTTCTAGGTGGAAATATCTTGAGAGGTCTTTTTATATGGGAATTAATACTGACCGCTGATGGTAAGACAATCCTAAATTTAACGCATATAAATACCTATACAGCCTCCAAAAGAAACAGTTGAGAACATCACAAAAGAAACAGCAAAAAGATATAGCAAAACAAAGAGGAATTGTCCTAGAGATAAAAGAGAAAAAAAGAGTCACACAACAAAAGGATATCTAGAGTCTCTTAAGGCTATTTTTGCCTTGCACATAAAGATGGGTATTCCAAAGGAGAAGATCATTTTTTTTTTGCCACAACAGTCTGAACACATGGAAAGATCTTTCTTAAGGGAGTTTTTGTCTAAATCTTTTTATGTATTTCTTTGTAAAAGGTTGGGAAACCCTTGGAGTGATTGGGAAAACATTGTAAGTGTTTAAGAAGTGATCCTTCCATAGTGTATAAGAAACTACATCATTTGTATCCTTTGACAGCAAGAGCGAATTATGTGATCTAAGAAAGATTCTATCACATCGTGGATGTATCTTACACATTGTGAGTGAATCATGTAAAAAAATATGTGTTTTTTGTGTGCTTGTACTTACTTGATATTCATATGGCTATTTTCACAAAAAGAAGTATAATAAAAATAGATCATAAACTTTAAAAAGTTACAAAGGTTTAATCTGGACAAATTTTTAAAAAGTAAACATCCCAAATTGATTTACCCCTTCCTTGTCTCAATGTGAGACCCAAAAAAGTCCTTATCAATGTATGCATCTCAATAACAAATATCTTGGCATAATTAGACAGGTCTCAAATAAGGGCTTGACTTTGAGTTGCTTGAACGCTTCCTAGGTTAATTGACTACATCTAAAATCATCTTTCTTTAACAATTATGTATGTGTTTTGTTGATGATATCATAGTGTCTAATGAATTTGTGGTAATAACTAGTTAGTTTGACAAACCTCTAAGATTCTTCATGGACTTGGTACTAACCATAAATGCATTACTTTAATATAAGAAAGGTCGGTGGAAATGCTTGCAATTATGAGTATGTGCCCAAGTATTTAATCTGTGTTTGCCCAAAGAAACACTCGGTCCTCTTTATGTATAACTAATGTTGCGTCAGTAATAGCAGAACTTGTCTCAAATGTTCAGTATAACTTATTATGTCAATACTATAAACAAAGATGTCATACAAAAATTAAGATATATTTGCACAACAATGGAGCAAAGATATGATTCATCAACGATTAGAATGTTGTTGAAGCATTGGTGAGGCTGAATAACATGACCTTGAACTCATAATTTCCTTGGTGAGTTCAAAAGGTTGTTTTTAATATATCCTCTTTCTTCACATGAATTTGGTGGTACTTAGTGTGTTAATCCAATTTCCAAAATACTCGTGCCCCCACTAACTTGTCCAATAGATCATTGATGATCAATATCAGAAATTTGTCCTTTACAATTATGTTATTTAGGTGGTAGTAGTCAATACAAAAATGTCATGATCCATCATTCTTCTTGACAAATTAGTACCAGCAAAGCGAATGAGTTGTTACAATTTCTAATCAATTAGAAATCAAGCATCTCCTATACCTAACATTTGATTTCTATTTTCAAGTGATGTAGGTAACCATATGGTTTGATATTAGTAGACGGGGCCCTAGTTTAAATGGAATTCTGTGGTCATGCTTTTGGATCGATGGCAGATAATACAAGTCCTTAATGATGTCGTCGAATTTGAGCACCATCGC
>JAHLGO010000140.1:6086969-6115233 GCA_020615895.1 Ceriops decandra
CCTCTTCTTTTCAAGTTCAAACCGGCTTGTATATGGCCTTAAGATGGTTCACAAAATTAAGGCAATTCGGGCGAGACTAGAGGCTGTTATGCGTGAGGGAGAGCAGTTTAACTTTCGCGTTGACAATTCAACGTCTGTGATGGCTGGGAAAAGAGAGCAAACACACTCCTCTTCCCCTAGAGTAGTGGTTAGCAGAGAAGATAATGAGAACCGCATTAGAGAACTTCTTTTGTCTGAGAATTACGACGAGACTAACGCGACTGTGATTTCGATAGTTGCATTTGGTGGATTGGGAAAAACCACGTTGGCTCAGCGCGCATATCAGGACGACAATGTGAAGTCACATTTTGATTTAAGGAGGTGAGTTTGTGTTTACGAGAATTTTGATGTAAAATTAATAATTACAAAAATTTTACAATCTATAACAAAAGAAGAGCTTAAAACGAGTGAGATGGATCCTTTAAAAGATGATCTTCACGAAAAAATTAACAAAAAAGATATTTACTTGTATTAGATGACATTTAGAAAGAAGATATTGAAAAATGGTATTCTTTGATAGAAGTTAGTTTAAAAGAAAGTCGGGTATTAATAATTACACATTTTAAAAATATTAGAGATGTTACAAGTCCTTGTAGAGAAGTACAACATGAATTAAGAGTTTTATCTAACGAGAAATCTTAGTCTTTGTTTGTTCAAATGACATGTGATCCCGTAAACTTGCAATCGTCACCAAAGCAAGAAGCGATCAGAAAAAAAATTGTTGCAAAGTGTAAGGGAGTTTTATCAGTAAATTTGATGGCGTAAGGGTATATTAAGTTGTCAAACTCAAGTCAGTGTCTTAAAAATATTAGTGGAGAGTGTTTCATGGATCTCCTATGAGTTGGGGATAATAAAGAGTTGTAAAATGTATGACTTAATACATAATCTTGCTTCCTCAGTAGTTGGAGACGAAAGTATTTATATGTCAATCTCAAAACCCAGAGAATTTAATGATAAAACTCGGCATATCTCACTTGACATAAACAGTAACAATTGGCAAGTTTCGGCATCTGTGCTTGAAGCAAAAGGTTTGCGGACATTTTTTACACCAAACCAAGATTATTGCAATAAAATAGGCGAAGGGCAATTCCATGCAATTTTTTGTAATCTGTGGCGTTTACGGTAGTTGGATCTACAGGAATCGGCTACTGAGACAGTGCCCAATTCCATCCGTAAATTGAAGCAGTTGAGATATCTTGATTTGTCTTGGAACGGGAAGATCAAATTGCCGTCCCGTTCAATTACCAGATTGCAAAACTTGCAAGTGCTCAAACTAGAAGGATGTGGACGGCTTAGACAACTACCCAAAGATATCAAAAAGTTGGTCAATCTCACGAAACTTGACATCGATTGTTGCGATGATTTGACTCATATGCCACATGGGATTGGGGAGTTGACTTCGATGGAGAGATTAACGAGATTAATACTACCTACAAGTGAAAACTCGAAACGGAAGAGTGGAGGACTGGGTGAATTACATGACTTGATCAAGTTGGGAGGAAAGTTCAGTATTGAGAATTTGCCGCATCATGGGAATGGAAAAGACAATCAGAGGGGTACTACTACTACTCCCACTACCACTGGTGTAGCCGAAACTTGTGCAGCCGCCAATTTGAGTGAGAAGCCGCGTCTCCAAGAGTTGGAATTACATCGGGTGCCATTGGATGGTGACGATGATACTGATTTTAATGGAGATGACATGTCATTGGGAAATCTGCAGCCACACCCAAATTTGAAAAGCTTATATGTGGAGAATTACGGAGAATAAATTTTGCCAACTGGCTTTCTTCCCTCACGAATCTGGTTAGCCTTCAGTGGTATGACTGCCCGAAATGCCGAAGTCTGCCAGCATTGGATCAACTCCCTTCGCTAAAAGAACTAGAAATCAGGAGATTAACTGATCTGGAATACATAGATATGAGTATTTATTTTGCGGTTGTAGGAGGACCAGATATCTGTAGCAGCAGCAGCAACAACAATAGCATGGTCTCCTTCTTCCCTTCACTTGAGTCACTGGACCTCTGGGACTGTCCCAGTCTGAAGGGATGGCGACCATCGTCACCGTCATCTTTGCTTCTCCAATTTCAGCGTCTTTCTTCTCTGGAGATTGTACTTTGCCCAAACCTGACTTCAATGCCACCGTCATCCCCATCCTTGAAAATACTGAGCATATCTTCAAGCAGCTTCAAGTCATTGGAGCAAATGCTCAAGGGGACGATTTCTCCAGCACATGAACCGTCGTCTTCTTCTCGTCAATCTAATCTCTCTTCGTCTTTGAATCGTCTGGGGATTTCTACAATGGAGCAACTGCCAGAAGATTTTCTGCCGGTAGAGTTGCTGCAAACCCTCACTTCTCTGGAGGATTTAAAGATTTGGAGTTGCCCGACATTAACTTGTCTACCTCATGCGAAAATGATCTCACTTCCCTCCAGATTCTCGAGATTAGGGGTTGCGAAAATCTAGATCTGTCCAATTATGATGATGACAGCAATAGCAACAGCAACAAGGACGATGCTATTCTATTTCAAGGGCAAGGCCTTAGAAGCCTCATCTCTCTTGACATTATTCGTCTCCGAAAGTTGGTGCATCTGCCAAGGAGGCTTCTGCTGCATTCAATTGACCTGAAGACGCTCAAAATATGGGATGGCCCTAATTTGGCGTCCTTGCCGGACTGGATGTCCAACCTCACCTCATTAAAATTTTTACAGATTGGAGGTTGTTCCCAACTGTCGAAGAGATGCAAAAACAACATGGGCGAGGATTGGCCCAAGATCGCCCACATCCTTTTCATTTGGGTCGATAGGAGATTCGTCCAGCATGGTGGCTGCTATAAACTTTGATTTGATCATAGGAATCCCTCAACCTTTCCTTTCCAATCAGGTTCCTCCTCTTACTGCTGTCTTCTTTTTATCTCCATCTCCATCCATTTTGTTTCTATTAAAAAGAGAACCTGTGGTGCTGTTTTTCTCCTACAAATTAATAGATTTCTTCTTTTTTCCTTTTGTCAAAAAATCATTGTATTCATCTTTCCTTACCAAATTGTATCATCAAAACTAGCATTATCATCATCTTGCAAAAAACTCATATATATTTCATCCCACTATAGTTTCTCATGTACGTGAGAGTGTGTTGAGTTTGTGAGATTCACAACTTGGGATATTTCAATTTTTCATTTCCTCAGTATGAAACAAATTATTTTATGTATAAATCAATGTTAAGATAATTTTTTGATCTTTCATGTAGTAAAAAGAAATTGCTTCCAAAATGTTGAGTCCTTTGTTTTCCACTAGAAGTCAAAAAATAGTAACTGTTGTCTAAGGACCAGCCTAACATTGCTCACATCCCTAATATCCAAATTGGAGAGCCATGATTTCAGTTTTGTGGGATTTATTATATTTACAGCAACTCTTTGCACTTTGAGTAGGTTTGTAATTGTCTTTTTCAATCTACAATATTTTTTAGTAGTGAAGCCTATGCTTGTTCTTTGGCAAATATTGATGAACTTTTAATTTCGGTTTTCATGAATATTTTGCAGGTCTTCTGGCTAATTTGGCTATGAAATTACTGCAAGTACTATTTATACTATACTGGATTTGTTGCAGGCACAAGGTTAAAGGCATGAATGTTGTTGCTGTCTTATTTTGGAAAATAGTGAAAGTGGAATAACAACCGTAGCCATGATCAGTTGTGGGGTTTTTGAGCAAGGATGGAGGTATGGTCCTTGTACTCTTGAAGAGGATAAGTTGCTTAGTGAACATGTGAGGTGGTATTGAGAAGGTAGGTGGAGTTATGTGCCAGGTGCATTGGTAAGGCATTTATTATCAGCATATACCATCTAAAAAGAATAATTTTGTAATTTTCTTTTTCTCTTGATTTTGATTTAGAACTTGTGTTACTGCTTTGTTGCTGCCAGGCTTAAACAAAAGTGGCAAGAGCTACAGGCTGAGCTGGGTAAATTGCCTTAAGCTTGTGATGCCTGGCCTTAAAAGATAATTACACCTTTAGAGGAGTGAATTATTATTAAGCTGCTTGCTTTCTGGGGTGAATAAGTAATGCATCTCTCTTAAATTGCACATTTAAAATCTAGTTGTAGTTAGTTACTGTATTGTTACAGTTGCTATTCATTATTCCCCTAAAGTGCTAGTGAAGAGACACTTTTTGATTAGAGAGACTAGTTGCTATGGCAAAACAATAGTTATTTTCTATGATTTTTATGTAGATAGACAATGTTGACTGACAAGAGAGACGAGATACTAAAGACCTCATTTCAAGAACAAAGAGAGATACATGAGAGAAGCAAAAAGATCGAGTTTTAAATCAAAAATGGCAAAATCAGGATCAATAACAGCAAGAGCAACAAAAAGTAGAAGGTGACATGAAAAGTTTCAATAGTCTATGTGATGAATCTGGTTAAGAAGAAAAGCTTTTTATGTATTCCACCTTGGAGTATCAATGCTTAGTTGTGATGTATCTGGAGGTTGCACCTTAGGCAGATTCTGTAACAGTGGATGGGTTGTAGGGTGGCCTGTGGAATCTAGATGAACTATACACAAGTAATTACCACATCAAGATGGCCATATTTGCTTTGGAGGGATTCCAAATATGGGTACAATGGAGTTACTATTGTCACAACATTATTTGTATCAACTACTTGTAAATGACAGAAATTTTCCTCAAGATTTTCACTTATTCTATATTTTTAACCTGACTTTATAGGTTGAAATTTCTTATTAAGACTATTTACTTTATCATTATCACCACCTCAACCTTTCTTCTTTGAAGCATATTGTGTTGGAAGATGAGAATATTTTCTTCTAGTCACTTTGTCTTGTTACAGTTAATTTATCATTTCAAATGAATAATACAAAATTTTTAATAAAATTATTAAAATTTACATTATTTGAGAAATTAGTGTGCTGTCTAATGAAAAAAAAAATTAATGTTCAAAGCAGAGAAAAACGGTGAAAAAAAATGTTTAATGTCATCCAATGCTTAAACTTTATATTTGATAAAATTTATGTTTTTTTATATTTTTTAAAATTAGTATATACGGGAGAATTGTACCTTCTCTTCTTCCCACCTATGAGTGTAAGATTGAATATTTTGATATTCTTTGTCGATGTGCTAGGGGAAATTTAGTGGCCACTTTATTGGCCAAAATTCAATTTCTTGTAGCTTTCTTTTCATTTTAGTTTATGTATTGACATGATGTTCCTCTTACCCCCATTTTGGCTTGTTCAAGTTTGTCAAAAAGGGCTTGGGTTCATTAAACAGCTGGTTGCTGCAAAGCGCAAGATCTGCATCTTGCCTTTGTATGATGAATGAGTTCAAGAATTGCAGTCCAGTGTTGTTTCCCAAAGTATGAAGATGTGAAACTATGGTATTTCGAAAACTAATAGCTCTTGAATCACAATCAAAAATTGTTAAGCGTGTTAGTTAATAAATCTCATAATATCATCCCAATGACAATTGAACCTCACCTTACATCCGAGTCACCCTAGTTGTACTGGGCACGTTCCCATTTACCTTTTAATGGACCCTTCTATTGGAAAAAAAAAAAAAAAGAAAGAAGGAAGAATAGGAAGCTAGACAATAAGAGTGTGAAAATTTGCACTATTAATTAACTATTATAGTAGATAATCTATCAAAATTTTTGAATGCATACTATTTTCTTATTATTCTAACTATAATAATTTGTTTTATTTCTACTATTTCTTTTATTCAAAGGAAATCAATTCTAATTGAAAGGTGGAAGGATTGTATTACCTAAGAAACATTAATCTATTTGACTGAAATTGTTGAAATTTTACATGAAGAAGGTAAAAAAAAAGACAAATCAATTATTTTATGCTATTTTTTTTTTTAAAAAAAAATCTAAAGCACGCATCTGATAAATGTCAATAATACCAATGGAAGGCATCACTCAAGAACTATTCATGATAGCCAGTTGAAGGTACTGAATTATTGCAAACCAATTAGAATTCAAATACTAAAAGTGGAATTATATATACATGTGATTGAGATAGGTTGGTACAACGAAGAGAGTAGTGGCAGCCATTGATTGTTTTCACAAAGCTTACTTTAACTCAAATCTCATGCTGATACATACATACATATACATACACAAGCATCACATGTATGGGGTAGACATATACATCGCATCGTTACGTAACTTCCTATACCAATCATTGTTTCATGTGTTGGACATATTCATGCCTAGCCACTTATTTTTGGAACTCAGTTTTCCATTGAAATCCAAAATCCAAATTAGGAATGAATTATTGAACTGTTGCACATATGCTACGTTAACCAAATGAACTGCACATACACTTATGTTTTTTCTCTTAGAAATAGAGCAAATGACATTAACTTCATTTCATCCCTTTCCTTCAGAACATACACTCTTATATGCCCCAAAACCAAAAATACAATTTCTTAATAGAGCCAATGCCTCACCTCTTTGTGTTGCTACATAATAATTATATGTCTACATATTGCACAAAATTGGAATTTCTGATAGTCAATGTAATATGGTGGGGTGGACTTTGCAATTTGGCACCAAGATGTCCGTAGTACTATCCCAATATAGAATTTTTAGTGAAAATTTTTTTTTCTAGGCAAGTCTGTTCCAAGAACAAAAATATCTTAGGATTATAATTAAGATTACTTACTTAGTGTTATTTCGTGTGTAGTATCTTTTTTTATAATTACATATATTTAAACCTTTTATGCACATGTATTGAATTTATATATTAATATTTTACAATAAAATTAATATATTAGACATTAAAATATATAATTTTTATACTAATGAGTAAAGAAAAACCTAATTTTAATATCTAATTCAATATTTTACTTTTAATTAATTTATTAAAATAATTACTTCCCCAAAAGACCAAATAATTGATTTTAAAAAATTAATTACAATTTTTACATGTTATTTATAGTTCAATTACTATGCTTTTTTGTAATTTTTTTCTATAAACTACTAATATCATAATAATATTCTTTGACAACATTATTTAAACTGAATATATAACAAGTATTAGATACATGATATAATAGAGAAAAAGTTTAGGTAAAATTTTAATTGTAGTAATTTTAAAATTAATCATAAGTAACAAGCTACAAATTATGGCCATAATACCTTAAATTTAAGTCATGTGTTTATCATCTAGGTAAATCAAATTTGTTAATATATATATATATAATTTGGTTTGGTTTTTTCATTAAAACCCTTAAATATATACTCTAATTTCCATTAATTCAAAAGAACCAATTGTCTAAATCCATTTTTAACCAAATATTTGTTATTGGGCCATTTGTTTAATATTGAAGTAACAATCAATCACATCATATATATATATATATATATATATTCCATACTAAGTCATCACACATGTAAACAATTAATGTCAAAAAGATAATATATAAATGGTAAAGACATACTATTTCATTGTAATTACACGTATATTTTCATGTTGGACAAATTAATAGGAACAAAAAGATGACACTAAAACACAATGATCATATTTTAGTTGTAATTGACATTATAAGCTAAATAAATTGAGCAATAACCATATTCTTTTTGTAAGCTTACTTTGGTGGTTCATATATTTGTTATTTTATAAACTAAATTATAAATTATTTCTATTGTTAATTTTTATTTAATTAAGTGATTATAATTGATTTAAACTTAGATTAACTAATTTTATGGATATAATAATTAGGTAATTATCTCTTTAATTAATACATAAAAAATTAAATATTTTGTATTAATCTCTAATCATATAGGTCACCTAAGGCTTCTTCTTCTAAGTGTCCATTAATGGATGCATTATCACAAAAATTGAGCATTCCTCAATCTACATTTGGCTTGCAAGCCATGCATTTAGTTCTTTTATAGTGAAAATCAACTTATGGAAAATTCTAATTAAGAGCATTGCTCAAAGTATGGGTTTCAATCTCATTAAGCCTAGCACATCATTATTTGATGTATCAATTTTAAGTCTAATATTTTATGTATCATTTCAACATTTAATATACATATAGTATTGTTGTTCTCACAGCCTTGTATGGGTTGCAATTGTTGTCAACTAAGTTTAAATGTGCAAGAAAGTAAAGCCACAAGAAAGGGTAAGAAAGTAAAAGTAAAGCCACATGAAGGGGCAAAAAAGTAAATTCGTTGCATAAGGGCAAGAACATAAATCTGCCACATAAGCCCTATTAAGGTTTCATAGAAGAGAGTATATAAAGACCTTGGAAGATAAAACTAGGGCAAGGCCAACATAAGAGAGAATACACAGCAAGAAGAGAGGGTGAACGACATAAACACAAAGAGTGAGTTCAGAAACCATAAGAGAGTTCAACGAAGGGAGCAAACAGTAAATCACCACCTGCAAAGGAGAAGACACGACTGGACAGTAACCAAAGGTGAATTGCAAATCACAAATCAGAAGGAGACAATCGACCAAACACAAAGGAGGAACTATTTAAGCAAGGAGACAATTGGCCAAACACAAAGGAGAAACTATCCAAGCAAGGAGATAATTGGCCAAACACAAGCTACATGTCAAGCTAAGGTGTTTGGCCAAGGAAAGAGTGGTTGAAAATTGGGCAAAAAGGGGAAAACCTAAAGCAAAACTATTCGGCAAATAAGAAGAGGGAGTAATCAGCTGACCAAAGAGAAAGCAAAACCTTACACCAAAGAGAGAAGACACAGTTGGACCAAAGGTGAATGGAAAACATAGTGTGATCAGCCAAAAGAGTATACACGGTAGAAAACAGGTGTTAGTTGGCCAAAGAGACAAAGCAAAGCAAGAGGTGTCAACCAAAACCTAGAGCAACCGTCCAAAGCCAAAGAGGAAAATCGTCCAAAGAGAGGAAAACCTAGTGTGTGATTGGCCAAAGAGAGTAAAACAAGGGAGGAACAGCTAAATAGCAAGTGCTGGATGACAAGGCCACCACTGGTTGAAAGAGAGAGGACGTCCAACCAACCTGCATGGCCAAGCAAAGAGGTGAATGGCCAAATAGGTGTGGACAACAAGGAAGAGAATGACCAACCAAGAGTGGATAGCCAAAGCAAGGTGGATGGCTAGGAGATAGCACGGTAAGAAGACAACACACGACAAAAGGAGATAACACCAAGGGATACCTTGGACAGCAAGGGAATCATATGACAACTGGAGAAAACCGTGTGACTCACGTAAGAGAGAAGATAGCACTCCGTCCATAAGGGAAAAGAGGAGAAACCGTGAAAGAGGAGACCACCGGGAGAGCAAACCAACCTGTTCAGAGGTGTGAAATAGACAAGTGCAAACCAGAAACGGTGGTAAGGCGTGTGACTAGCAAGGCATGCAAACCAGAAACGATGGTAAGGCGTGTGACTAGTAAGGCGTGTGACTAGCAAGGTGTGCAAACCAGAAATGTATATGAGACATGAAACGCCAAACCAGAAGTGTGCATGAGACGTGTAATGCCAACCAGAAATGTGAGGCAGGCCGTGAGACATGGAATGGCAAACCAAAAATATGAGGCAAGTTGTGAGATAAGGAGATGGGTAAGACCGTGAGATGGTGAAAGCAGGAGCTGTGTGAGACAACCTAGAGAAGGAATTCGGCGAAGCATTAGAAAAAACTTAATGTATTTCTGAATTTCTTAAAGAGAGGTTAGAGAGCGTTGCAGTGAACTTTTAAGCGGCAGTGGAGCAAACTTTAAATTCAATAGAGGCAAGACAAGTTAGAAGAAGGGTAGACACAATAAGTGAAACTTTTTGTATTATACTTGCTTAGTAATTACAATAGTGAAAGGAGCAGAGGGTTAAGACATCCATTGTAATTGAAATTCTCAAGTATAGTGGATAGTCTCAATAAGAGAGAGCCCCTACCACCATGGATGTACGTCACATTGATAGAACCACGTAAATCTTGTGTGTCATTAATTTGCTTTACGTTCTGTGTTTTGAATTGAGTTGTGAACGCAACTAAAGTATCAGCCAACCCATAACCTAACGAAGACCTAAACAAGAACATCTGAATTGTTTATTAGACAAGGTGTCTAAAAGGTGACTTTAGGGACTATTGTGATTAGTAGGTAGCAATAGATCTACCTTAGTCGAGTATGAGAAAGTGTTCACTTTTAAGAAGAGGTTAAAGTTGTTCACTTACTTGCAAATTACGAATTGTGGTGATACTGATTCACCCCTCTCTCAGTATCATAAACTAGTAGATCCTAGGGAGAAGTTGGGAACTTTAATTGGTATCAGAGCTCTAGTTCACCAGTTTGAAGGTTAACAGCTTGGTGTACTAGTTTGAAGGTTTTAGAAGTTTTTAACTTGTTCAATATACTGAGAAATGAATGCTGGTACTAGCACCAACTCTACTTATAGTAAGAAGGTTCCAATCTTTAATGGAACCAACTATGATATGTGGAGAGCGGGAATGCAGGTGGTATTTGCAACCATGGGCATGAATGTGGTGAAAGCTGTACAGGAGGGTTTTGTGGCCCCAGAAGAAGATAAAGATCTAACCCCAGAGGAATTAAGATAGTTTGAGATCAATGAGAAGGCCTCAAATGTCATCATTTCAGTATTGACAGATGTTGAATATGCTAAAGTTATGGACTGCAAATCTGCTAAGGAGATATGAGACAGATTGCCGAAGGTCTATAAAGGTAATGACAGAATGAAGGAGGCCAAGCTTCAAGTTTTCAAGGAGAGATGAATCTTTTAGAATGCGGAAAAATGAGACAGTCCAAGAGTTCTTCACCAAGGTTATTGATGCTGTAAACGACCTTAGAAGTCATGGGAAGAACAAAGACTCATCTATTATGAAAATGTTTTTGAGAATTCTGTCTGAGAGGTTTGCCTCAAAGGTGGCAGCCATAAAGGAGAGTAGAGATCTCAATTCTATGTCTCTACATGATCTCCAGTGCAATCTCATTGCATATGAGATGAGAATAAAGTCAACTGAGAGCTCTTCAACATCAAAGGTATCAAAGGAGGCAGCTTTCAAAGCTATGAAATACTTAAAGATAAAAGAAGAGGAAGAATCATCCAGTAAGGATGATGATGGTGATGAGGAAGAAAGTGCAGGTGAAGTATTGGCTTACTTCACAAGGAAATTCAGTAAGGGGTGTAAGAAGGGAAAAGGACAGTTGTCCTTGAGATATTATTGTTGTGGGCAGATTGAACACTTTGCTTCTCAGTGCAAAGTGAAAATTGATGATAAAGATGAGGATGGTGATGATGAACAGAATTCAAGATGGAGAAGATCATCATTCAAATCAAAGAAGTCTAGTAAGAAGATTGCCAACCCATAGAGAATAGAGGCTCATTCAAGAGTTATGTGAGTTAAACAAAAAAAGTTGATGAGGAGGAAGATGAAGACTCATTAGATGAGCACGTTTTTATGGCATCAGCACAAGATGGTAGCTCAACCTCTGAAGAGGAAGAGGAGGTTGATGAAGAAGAGCCAAATCTTGAAGCTGAGTTGGAAGCAGCTTCAAAGGAGATAATCAGAAGGGGCAGAACCATAAGAAGGTTGGAGGCCCATATAAAACAAGTTGAAGCAAAGTCTGAGAAAGCTGAAAGTCAAAAAGATGAAATAAAGGCTAAGCATATTGACTTAAAGAGAAGATTTAAGGAATAGATCAAAATATGTGAAGACCTTACAGTAGAGCTTGGCTTAAGGGCTTTAAAAATTGAAGAAATGGAGAAAGAGTTGCTAAGACTTCAGCAACAACTCAAAAGTAGCAAAGAGAACTTACAGAAGCTTGAAATGACAGGAGAAACAAATTTTGCAAAAGGAGAGAAGAATGTAGAGAAAATGCAGCAATCTGAGGCTACATTGGCTAAAGAAAATAAGAATGTGCCACAGAAGTTGAAAGAGAAGGTTATGACTCAAAAGAAGATTGTTGAAAATAAATAAGATTTGAAGAAGCAACCTAGGGTGGCAAACAAGAAGGAAGAAAAGAAAGTCAACCAGCAGAGAGCTACAGCTAAACAAAAGAAGGAGAAGAAGGTGACTGAAATGAAAGTCACACAAGCAAAGAAGTTAGATACTTTGCCTACATAGCAAGTGATGAACAGAAGAAGACAAGTTGTGATCAGACCCAAGAAGAGGCTGCTTCAAGCTTATTGCCTTTATTTTGGAGTTTGGCGTCATAAGGTGAGTAACTACTGGTGGAGAAGGCTAGTATATGTCTCAAATTTGACAAGATACGACATTGTATATAGGGGGAGACAATACAAAACTCAGAGGAGAACACTTGTCATTAGTTCTTGCATATACTGTAAAAGGCAAGGACACACTGACAAGGATTGTTGGTGGAAGCCCAAACCAGTAGCTTTAAAGAACAAGTTTGCTATATTGGCAAATTTGGAACAGTGTGAAAGGTGCGGGTAGGATGGCCATAATGCCAAGAGATGCAGGACACTTCTCCCTAAGCAAGAGAAGGCACTTAATGGCACAGTGAAAATAAGTGGTATAATGAAAGCTGAGAAAAAGGAGAAAGTTATCTTCCAACCAGTTCAAAAGAAGGAATATAAAGCTAAAAGGGAGGTGGCTAATATAACTAAAATTGCACTTAAAGCTAACTACAAGGATAAGTAGTAGATCCTTGACAGTGGATGCACTTCACATATGATAGGAGACAAGAGTAAATTGTCAAAGCTAAATAAGTCAAGAGAAGGCAGAGTCAAGTTTGGCAATGATGATTCACTCAACATCAATGGTTAGGGGTCAGTAAACATTGGAAGAGGAAAGTTGAAAGATGTTTTGCACGTTGAAGGACTCAGATATAATCTAGCATCTGTTAGTAAAGTATGCAATGAAGACCATAAGGTAATATTCACAAAAACAGGTTTCAAGGTAAAGAGTAAAGAAGGCAATACTGTTGCAACCAGGAAGAGAACAGCTGGAAATTTGTATATGATTGATGAAGAAAGAGATCCTCTTGCAACTACGACTGTGCAAGAAAGAAAGCCAAAGAAAATGTGGACTAGTGCTCATCAAGAAAATCAAATCATAGGTGACCCATCAGTAGGAGTTACAATAAGAAGAAGAATTATGAGAGCTACTGCTTTACTCTCACAAGTTGAACCTAAATCTATTTGAAAAGCACAGAATAAGTCTGTTTGTATGAATGCCTCCTTAAGCCTGAAAATCAAGTGAATCATCCATCTCTACTTTGTGAGTTTTTCAAATTTGTAATTGGTTGGCAAAAGGGGAGAGAAGCAATAGTGCAGGGGGAGTTGTTAAGAAAGGAGGAGTGCATATTTAGGGGGAGTTGAAACTATTGCATAGTGACTTTTGTTATAAGTGTTGCCAATAATTACAAAGGGGGAGATTGTTGTTCCCACAACCTTGTATGGGTTGTAATTATTGTCAACTAGGTCTAAGCGTGCAAGAAAGTAAAGCCACATAGAAGAGCAAGAAAGTAAAAGTAAAGCCATATGGAAGGGCAAGAAAGTAAATATGCTACGTAAGGGCAAGAACGTAAATCTGCCACATAAGCCTTATTAGGGTTTCATGGAAGAGAGTATATAGAGACCTTGGAAGACAAAACTGGGGTGAGGCCAACATAAGAGAGAATACACAACAAGAAGAGAGGGTGAACGACATAAACACAAAGAGTGAGTTTTGAAACCACAAGAGAAATCGTTCAACGAAGGGAGCAAACGGCAAACCACTACCTGCAAAGGAGAAGACAAGGCCGGACAACAACCAAAGGTGAACAACAAATCACAAATCAAAAGGAGACAACTAGCCAAACACAAAGGAGGAACTGTCCAAGTAAGGAGACAACCAGCCAAACACAAAGGAGGAACTACCCAAGCAAGGAGACGACCGGCCAAACACAAAGGAGAAACTGTCCAAGCAAGGAGAAAACCGGCCAAATAGAAGCTACATGTCAAGCTAAGGTATTCGGCCAAGGAAAGAGTGGTCGGCAATTGAGCAAAACCAGAAAAACCTAAAGCAAAACCATTCGACAAACAAGAAGAGGGAGCAATCGACCAACCAAAGAGAAAGCAAAACCCTACACCAAAGAGAGAAGACACAGCTGGACAGCAACCAAAGGTGAACGAAAAACCTAGTGTGACCGGCCAAAAGAGTATACAAGACAGAAAATAGGTGCTAGTCGGCCAAAGAGACAAAGCAAAGCAAGGGGAGTTGGCCAAAACCTAGAGCAACCGTTCAAAGCCAAAGAGGAAAACCGTCCAAAGAGAGGAAAACCTAGTGTGTGACCAGCCAAAGAGAGAAAAACAAGGGAGGAATGGCTGGATAGCAAGTATTAGACAGCAAGACCTCCACTGGCTGAAAGAGAGAGGACATCCAACCAACCTACATGGCCAAGCAAAGAGGTAAATGACCAAATAGGTATGGATAGCAAGGAGGAGAACGGCCAACCAAGAGTGGACAACCAAAGCAAGGTGGACGGCTAGGAGACAGCACAGTAAGGAGACAACACATGGCAAAAGGAGATAACACCAAGAGATACCTTGGACCGCAAGGGAAACCGTGTGGCGGCTAGAGAAAACTGTGTGACTCATGTAATAGAGAAGATAGCACATTGTCTGTAAGGGAAGAGAGGAGAAACCGTGAAAGAGGAGACTACTGGGAGAGCAAACCAAGCTGTCAGGAGGTGTGAAAAAGATAAGTGCAAACCAGAAATGGTGGTAAGGCATGTGACTAGCAAGGCATGTAAACCAGAAACATACGTGAGACGTGAAACGCCAAACCAAAAGCGTTCGTGAGGTGTGTGACCAGCAAAGGGTGCAAACTAGAAATGTATGTGAGACGTGTAATGCCAAACCAGAAATGTGAGGCAGGCCATGAGACATGGAACGAGAAACTAGAAATATGAGGCGAGCTGTGAGGCAAAGAGATGGGTGAGACCATAAGACAATGAAAGTAGGAGCTATGTGAGATAACCTAGAGAAGGAATTCGACAAAGTATCGGAAGGAACTTAACGTATTTCCAGACAAGGAATTCAGTGAACTTCTAAGCGGTAATGGAGTAGCCTTTCAATTCAACAGAGGCAAGACAAGATAGAAGAAGGGTAGACACAGTTAATGACACTCTTTGTATTGTACTTGCTTAGTAATTGTAACAATAAAAGGAGCAGAGGATTAAAACATTTATTGTAACTGGAATTTTGAAGTATAGTGGATAGTCTCGGTAAAGGAGAGTCCCTACCACTTTGGATGTACATCACATTGACAAAACTACGTAAATCTCTTGTGTCCTTAATTATCTTTACGTTCTGTGAGAAGAGGTTAAAGTTGTTCACTTACCTGCGAATTGCTAATTGCGGTGATACTAATTCACCCCCTCTCTCAGTATCACAAACCAGTAGATCCAAGGGAGAAGTTGGGAACTTCAAGTATGTTATCTACATGTGGTATTTAATATATGGAGTAGATCCTGTAGAATTTAAACTAAGTTTGCCTCATCATTTATTAGACCTTAACATTTTCAAAAATGTAGTTGAGGCATGTTGGCCTTTTAGTGCCAAATGGCTAAGCCTTA
This sequence comes from Ceriops decandra, assembly GCA_020615895.1. Classification (NCBI taxonomy): domain Eukaryota; kingdom Viridiplantae; phylum Streptophyta; class Magnoliopsida; order Malpighiales; family Rhizophoraceae; genus Ceriops; species Ceriops decandra. Next base: position 6,102,540 of record JAHLGO010000140.1, read on the forward strand.
TTTTTATTGAAATCCTTCCCACTTATTAGGGAAAGTGGGAAGGATTTAGGTTTTGACTATTCTATTACTATTTGTAACTGTGGAATTGTGTGAAACTCCAATCCTTTATGCTAGCAAAAAATACTCATAATAAAGTTTATATTAAGACTGAAGGTGAACTACTACTAATGACATAAACTAGCTATTTTGAATAAACTCAATTCATTTAATTGCATTGGTTATTAGGGCTTGATACAATTTTTCATCTTCCATGCACCATTTCAATGATTTAAAACTTTAATGATTGTTCTCTTACTCTTTCATAATTGTGAATTTGTTTAATAAATGAATGTGAAATTTTATTAGGAAGTCCTTTCAAAAGTAAAATGTTCTTTTGTGTTTCTTTCTCCATTCTCGCATGCTTAAGTCTTTGGAAAAGGATCAAAAGTGCAATTATGGCTCAATTGAAGTCAACAAACTTGCTGAAGAGCACGAAGTTGTTGTGGTGTGCAACAAAAACTTAAATAAAGCAACTAAATACTAACTAATAAACTAAATGCAGCAAAGTAAAAAAAGGAGAGAGAAAAGGAGAGAACACACTAGAATTATGTGGTTCGACTTGATTGTCTATGTCTATGGGCTTCTATTGCAAAGTTTCACTATGCTTCAAATGGGGAGTTTACAAAATGGGTAAAACCTAATGCTAATAGGAAAACAAATTGTATGTCAAAATACTTAATAGACACAATTTGTATATCTCTTTCCATACCTAAACCTATTACACAAAGGTTTCTTATATAGGTTATACCTCACACATACTCATCACACATTTTCGATGTGGGATTCCAAAACTTTAATGAGCCATCTACCAACAATCTCCACCTTGGCGAATCAGTTAATGATGAGGATTGTTTTAAGTTTCACACTGAGAGGAGGGGTGAATCAGTGTGAGATATCCTCTTTTTACAAATCAATTCAGATTTAACTTCTGTGACTTGTTAAAGTCGATGATCCAATTGTTTATTTTTTTTCTTTATGTGAGCACAACCATTCGAATAAAAAGTTAATGCATATGCACAAGCACCTAAGAACACATGATAATTTTTACGTGGTTCACTCACAATGTGTGAGCTACATCCATTGTGTGATAAGATCACTTTTAAATCACACAATCCACTCTTATTATCAAGGGATACAATAATGTTGTGGAAGGATCACTCCTTAACCACTTGTGGAAGGACTATTCCTTAATCACTTACAACGATCATCTGATCAAGGAGTTGATCTCCTGATCACTCCTAGGGTATCCCACCCTTATTCAATAAGTTTATTAAGTGTTTATAATAAAAATTTTTTTGGAAAATGATTACTTAATGTGTACAGACTACTAGTGCAGAATATAGATCTTCTCCTTCCTTTGCTGTTGGTGTTGACTCACTTGCTATCAATGCTGCTTGCATGCGCTACTGCTGTCCTCACATGCTGCATCTGCTGTCTGTACGTGCTACTGCTATTTATACGCGCTGCTGTTGTCTACATGCATTGCTGCTTCTATCTGCATGTGTTGCTCTCATTATTTTGGTTGCTGGGCACACTACACTTACTGGTATAACCTCCTGGATGTGCTGCTGCTGTTGGCACATGCTGCACCTTTATTCGCACGTGCTGCACCTACTGTCTACATGTGCTGCGCTTGCTGTTTGTGTGCGCTGTGCTTACTGTCTGTGCACGCTACTCTTTTGTCTGCATGCGTTGCTGTTGTCTGCACGCGCTACAGCTTCTGTTTGCACATGCTGCTGCTGTCTGTGTGCACTGATACTATTTACTTGCACTGCTACTGTTGTCTGTTCATGTCAATGCTGCCATTCGCGCACACTTCTGTTCTCTACTCGCATCACTACTGCTATCCTCACGTGCATGAGCTGGCATTGCTGCCTGCACATTCTCTTATTCCTGTCCGCATGTGCTGTTATCACTGATTTGGCTGCTAGGCACACTGCACTTATTGATTTGGCTGCTGGACACGCTGCACTTGCTGGTATAGTCTCTCGGATGTGCTGCTGGTACTCGTATACCCTCCTAGATGTGTTGCTGGTGCAGGAAACTCCTGCTAGTGCTTCTGGTGCACGCCTGTTGTTTTGCTGGTGCAAGGACATCTTGCTAGTGCTACTGGTGCATGCTTGCTAGTTTGTTGGTGCAGTGACCTCCTGCTAGTGCTGTTGGTGCAGGGCTGCTAGTTTGCTGGTGTAGGACCTCCTTCTGCTGCAACACCTTCTGCCGGACCTATAATCTGCAGCTCTCCTTGTGTAGTTGTTGGTTCTTCAACACCTTTTGCCAAACTTGTTCGTGGCACTGGTTCTAGTATAGGCTCTTGGATTACTTCTGGTTTGCTGCTGGTTCTTGTATAGGCTCCCAAATTGCTTTTGGTTTGCTTGGTTCTAGTATAGGCTTCCAGATTGTGTCCCTTACTACCAGACCTTTAGGTTTGTCTCCCTTGCTACAGGACCTTCTAGTGTGTCACCGTTGCTGCAGGACCTCTTGGTTTGTCTCCCTTGCTGTAGGGCCTCCTAGTTTGTCTCCCTTGGCTGCTAGATTCACAAGTTGCTATAACTTGGTGAGGGCGTGGTTCTTGTAGCTTGGTAAGGACTAGTTGCTGCAGGTGCTGGTGAGGGTCGATTGCTGCAACTTGTTGGTTTGTTGGTGTAGTGGTCGGCTGCTAATTCCCAGACCTGCTGCTACACATTCTGATTTTTTGCTTGATTCCCAAGCATGCTTCTCCTGCTGTGAAGCCTCTTGAGGTGCTGTTGGTCTGCTGGAAAACCTCCTAGATATGCTGGTGTGGTGGCCGGCTGCTGTTGTCACCTTTGTGAGGGCCAGCTATTGCTGTCACCTTTGTGAGAGTTAGCTAATATTGTCACCTTCATAAGGGCCGACTGCTGGCTTGTTGGTGAAGGCTGGCTGCTTTGTTGCCTCTTTCTCTCCCTTTTGGCCAACTGCCTTGCTCTTCCTTTTGGCTGGCTGCCACCTCTCTTTCCGTTCACCTCTTTTTGGCCAACTCTCTAAATTTTCTACATCACACACACTTCTTGCAAGACGCATAGGGGTATTTATATAGTTTTGAGATTAAGGCTACATGATCATCAACGGTTATTATTGATTTCCAAAGGTTGCCCTATAATCAACGGATAGATTTGAGTCCTAAAATTTAGGGTCAATGGTCACTGGTCAATAATCAATCTTGATCTTTAAAGTTTAGAATTATAGTCAACATTGACTCCTCAACATTAGGGATGACCTATCATTACCAATTTTTCAATAACCTCTCTGCATCTCAATAGCATTCATGATCTCAAATTAACATATATAATCATGTGAGATGGTGTTAACAACAAATCTAACATTAGTCATCAAAGATGGATTCAACAATCTCCCTCTTTTGGATTTGTTGGCAACACATTAAATCCAACAATGCATATATAACAATTGTCAATATTTACTGCTCGCCCTACACATTGTCATTCACAACTCCCCCTAAAATATACATCACATGCTACTCCCCCTTTTTATAAGTATACACCTTCTTTTGATTTATGCAAAATATCTCCTCCTTTGACAACAAATCCAAAAAATAATAGAAGAGGGAAAAGAAGAGGGGTTAAAGAATACCTCAGCCTCTAGGGGTTAACTAAATATTTAAGTTCAGCCTTTTTGTCCAAGATGTCCCAGTTTCCTATTTCACAACAAATTCTCATCTTTGGTGCTCATATAGCATGTGTTCTTGCTTTTGGAAACTTGATATAAGTTTCCATTTATTCTTTCACCCTTAGTAAGGACAACACCATCTCTTAGTCTCTTTACTATATAGCCACTTTTATTAAAAGTAACTTCATGTCCATCATCACAAAGCTGACTAACATTAATGAGATTGTGTTTTAACCCTTTAACATAAAGCACTTTCATTGATTTTAGCTTTTCTTCACCAATTTTAGTACTACCAATACCTTAAATTTTTAAGGCACCATTATTGCCAAATATGAATGATCCTCCGTCATATTTACTTCTTTTTTAAACATCTTGGAATCTCCTTGTTGTTCCCACAACCTTGTATGGGTTATAACTGTTATCAACTAGCTTTACGTGTGTAAGTGAATTGAAGCCACATGGAAGGGAAAAAAGGTAAAACCACACGAAAGGGCAAGAAAGTAAATTCACCATATAAGCCCTATTAGGGTTTTATGGAGTATAGTATATAATGGTCTTGAAAGACGAAGAAAGGGGGTCGACAATATTGAGCATTCAGTAAAACCTAGATAACCGACCAAAAGGAACACCAAACCCCACATGGAAGAACACCATCAGCAAGTACAAATCGAGTGAACAAGACCGTCATGAACAGTAACCTTGTGAACAGTAGCGCGGTGAACAGTAACATAGAGAGAGAGAAAGAAGGAGATGCCGAAAGTAGGGGTTGAACGAAGAACAGCAAACAGAGGACAGCCAAATCGGAGCAGTTGTCGGGGGGAAAGGAAAGAGAAAACACAGCTATCGACGACTGAAAAATCGAGCAAACCAGCGGACGAAAAGAGAGAAAATGCAGTTGACGGGTGAAAAGAGAGAAAACCAGATTGGGAAGGAGAGAAACCCGTGAGGAATGGCACACCACCATATGCGAGAAGACAACAGGGCTGGACGGTCGAAAGTGGGTGGACGGCAAAGACCTATACGGCCAGATCGGAAGAAGAGAGAAACCCGATGGCCAAATCATAGCAGACCGACGGGAAGAGAGAGAAACCTAACAGTGAATCAAAAAGTGAAATTTGGGCTGGACAGTGAGAGAGATCCGACTGAACAAAGAGAGAGAAACCATCGGCAGAAGCTAAGACAAACAAAAAGAGAAATCTAGTGAAGAGAGAGAAATTTGGCGAGAAGAGAGAGGAATCTGGCAGGAAGAGAGAGAAATCCGACGGTAGGAGAGAGAAATCCAGCTGAACGGTGAGAGAGAAACAGACAGGTGAGTCGTGAGACAGTAAGATCATGAGATGAGGAGATGGGTGAGACCATAAGACGGTGAAAGCAAGAATTCTGTGAAACAACATAGAAAAGAAATTCGGCGAAGCATATAAAGAACTCAACGTATTTTCAAATTTCTTCAAGAGAGGTTAAAGAGCATTACGGTGAACTTCAAAGCGGTAGTACAGCAACCTTTTAATTCAACAAAAGCAAGACAAGTTAGAAGAAGGGTAGACACAGTAAGTGACACTTTTTGTATTGTACTTGCTTAGTAATTGCAACAGTTAAAGGAGTAGAGAATTAAAGACATCCATTGTAACCTATGTTTACAAGTATAGTGGATAGTCTCAGTAGAGGGAGAGTCCCTACCACCGTGGATGTACGTCACGTTGACAGAACCACGTAAATCTCGTGTGTCCTTAATTTGCTTTATGTTCTGTGTTTTGAATTGAGTTGTGAACGCAGCTAAAGTATCAGCCAACCCATAACCTAACGAAGACCTAAACAAGAACATCCATATTGTCTATTAGGTAAGTTGTTTGAAAGGTGACTTTGGGGACTATTGTGATTAGTAGGTAGCAATAGATCTACCTTAGTCGAATTTGAGAAAGAGTTCACTTTTAAGAAAAGGTTGAAGTTGTTCACTTACGTGCAAATTGTGAATTATGGTGATACTGATTCACCCCTCCTCTCAGTATCACAAACTAGTAGATCCTAGGGAGAAGTAGGGAACTTCAATTGGTATCAGAGCACAGGTTCACCAGTTTAAAGCTTAACAGCTTAGTGTACTAGTTTAAAGGGATCTAGAAGTTTGACTTGTTTAACATACTAAGAAATGGAAGCCGGTACCAGCACTTACACCATTTACAGTAAGAAGGTTCCAATCTTCAACGGAACCAACTACCATATGTGGAGAGCGAGAATGCAAGTGGTATTTGCAACCATGGGCATGAATGTGGTGAAATGCATACATGAGGGTTTTGTGGCTCCAGAAGAAAGTAAAGACTCAACTTTAGAGGAGTTATAAGGCAGTTTGAGATAAATGGGAAGGCCTCAAACGTCATAATTTCAGCATTGACAGATGTTGAGTATGCTAAAGTTATGGACTGCAAATCTGCCAAGGAGATATGGGACAGATTATAGAAAATCTATGAAGGTGATGGTAGAATGAAGGAGGCTAAACTTCAAGTGTTCAAGGAGAGATATGAATCTCTTAGAATGCAGAAAAATGAGACAGTCCAAGAGTTCTTCACTAGGGTTATTGATGCTGTGAATGACTTGAGAAATCATGGGAAGAACAAGAAGGACTCATCGGTTGTGAAGAAGATTTTGAGAAATCTGCCTGATAGGTTTTCCTTAAAGGTAGCAGCCATAGAGGAAAGTAGAGATCTCAATTCTATGTCTCTGCATTATCTTCAGTGCAATCTCATTGCATATGAGATGAGGATAAAGTCAGTTGAAAGCTCTACAACAATGAAGGTATCAAAGGATGCAACTTTCAAAGCTATGAAGCACTTAAAGATCAAAGAAGAGGAAGAATCATCTAGTGAGGATGATGATGGTGATGAGGAAGAAAGTGAAGGTGAAGTATTGGCATACTTCACAAGGAAATTCAAAAAGGGGTTTAAGAAGGGATAAGGACAACTGGCCTTGAGATGTTATCATTGTGGGAAGACTGGACACTTTGCTTCTAAGTGCAAAGTGAAGCTTGATGATGAAGATGAGGATGATGATGATGATGAGCCAAATTCAAGATGGAGAAGATCATCATTCAAATCAAAAAAGTCCAGTAAAAAGACGGCTAACCTACAGAGAAGAAGAGAGACTCATTCAAGAGTTATGTGAGTCAAATAAAAGAAGTTGATGAGGAGGAAGATGAAGACTCATTAGATGAGTATGTCTTTATAGAATCAGCACAAGGTGGTAGCTCAACCTCAGAAGGGGAAGAGGAGGTTGATGAAGAAGAGCTAGATCTTGAAGCTGAGTTGGAAGCAGCTTTAAAAGAGATAGTCAGAAGGGGCAGAATCATAAGAAGGTTAGAGGCCCATATAAAACAAGTTGAAACTAAGTGTGAGGAAGCTGAAAGTCAAAAGGATGAAATAAGAACTAAGCATATTGACTTGAAGAGAAGATTTGAAGAACAGATTAAAATATGTGAAGACCTTACAGTAGAGCTTGGCTCAAGGGCTTCAAAAATTGAAGAAATAGAGAAAGAGTTGCTGAGACTTCAACAACAACTCAAAAGTAGCAAAGAGAATGTGCAGAAGTTTAAAATGATAGGAGAAACAAGTTCTGTAGAAGGAGAGAAGAATGTAGAGAAAGTACAGCAATCTGAGGCTACATTGGCTAAAGACAATAAGAATCTGCCACAGAAGTTGAAAGAGAAGGTTGTGACTCAGGAGAAGATAATGGAGAATAAAGAAGATCTAAAGAAGCAACCTAGTGTGGCAAGCAAAAATGGAGAAAAGAAAGTTAGCCAGTAGAGGGCTACGGTTGAACAGAAAAAGGAGAAGAAGGTGACTGAAATGAAAGTCACACAAGCAAATAAGCCAGCTACTTTACCTTCACAGCAATTGATGAACAGAAGAAGACAAGCTGTGATCAGACCCAAAAAGAGACAGTTTCAAGGTCATTGCCTTTATTGTGGAGTTTGGGGTCATAAGATAATTAACTGCTGGTGGAGAAGGCTAGTATATGTCTCCAACTTGAGAAGACACGATGTTGCATATAGGGGGAGTCAATAAAGAATCCAGAAGAGAACACCTGTCGTGAGTTCTTGCACATACTGTAAAAGGCAAGGACACACTAACAAGGATTGTTGGTGGAAGTCCAAACCAATGGTTTCAAAGAACAAGTTTGCTATATTGGCAAAATTGGAACAGTGTGAAAGGTGCAGGCAAGATGGCCATAATGCCAAGAGATGCATGACACTTCTCCCTGAGCAAGAGAAGGCACTTAATGGCATAGTGAAAACGAGGGGTGCAGTCAAAGCTGAGTAAAAGGAGAAAGGTATCTTTTAGCCAGTTCAAAAGAAGGAATATAAAGCAAAAAGAGAGGTGGCTAATATAGCTGAAATTGCACTAAAGGCTGATTGCAAGGATAAGCAGTGGATCCTTGATAGTGGATGCACTTCGCACATGATGGGAGACAAGAGTAAATTATCAAAGCTAAACAAATCAAGAGAAGGCAGAGTCAAGTTTGGCAATGATGATTCACTTAGCATCAGTGGTCAGGGGTCAATGAATATTGGAAAAGGAAAGTTGAAAGATGTTCTGCACGTTGAAGGACTCAGATATAATCTACCATCTGTCAGCCAATTATGCAACGACGACCATAAAGTGATATTCACAAAAATAGGTTTCTAGGTAAAAAGTAAAAAAGGCAATACTGTTACAACCGGGAAGAGAACAGCTGGAAATTTATATGTGATTGATAAAGACAAGTAGCTGTTTACTCACTAAAGAAGAAGAAAATCAACTCTGGCATAGGAGGCTGGGACACTTATCACAGAAGAACATGAGGAAGCTGACCTTGAAAGAGAGAGAGAGAGTATGTTTGCTCAGCATGCTTTAAAGGAAAACATGTCATAAAGCAGTAGAAGACCAAAGAGTTCAATTCTGAAGAAGTGCTTGACATTGTGCATACTGATTTGTGTGGACCGATGAAGACAAAAGGGTTGAAAGGTGAGAGGTACTTCATTTTGTTTGTTGACGATTATTTGAGAAGGACCTGCCTCATGCACCTTAAACATAAGTCAGAAGTTTTGAATAGCTTCAAGAGATACAGAAGATTGGCTAAAAATGAGAGTGGAAGAAAGATGGACCAATATATTATCAATAAGAAATGCAAAACAAGATTGGGGAATCTATTGTTTGATGGAATTGAATGAATTCATGTTATATAAGGTTCATTGGCATTGTTTTCATAATGAATATAGCCATTAATAAAGATACAAAAGATAATTTCATGGTCATTGCATGAAAAATACTCCTTGGAACAATAAGAGGAGCTTAATTAGCTTGAGGTGATAAGAAAGTCTCATTGTTTTGGAATTAAAGTACTTCACATTAGCACCAAATGCAAACCAAGATGAATGGTTGCTTTCCCTGATGGAAGTAAGTTGATTTAGTGTTTTAATGGTGTTTAAATTTGTTTGATTTAATTAATATACTAGTTTGTTTAGCCAAATATGTTAATTTCATCATCAATATATTAAAATGTGTTCTTGGAACCAAAAGAGGTGAACTGCTAACTAGAAGAAATGATGGAAGGTACTCTTTATTTTGGAACTCAACCAATATATTATCAATAAGAAATGCAAAACAAGATGGAAGTCTCTATTGTTTGATGGAATTGAATGAATTCATGTTATATATGGTTCATTGGCATTGTTTTCATAATGAATATAGCCATTAATAAAGACACAAAAGATAATTTCATGGTCATTGCATGAAAAATACTCCTTGTAACAATAAGAGGAGCTTAATTAGCTTGAGGTGATATGAAAGTCTCATAGTTTTGGAATTAAAGTACTTCACATTAGCACCAAATGCAAACCAAGATGAATGGTTGCTTTGGCAGATGGAAGTAAGCAGGTTTATAGTTTCAATAGTGTTTAGATTTCCTTGATTTAACTAATATACAAGGTTGTTTAGACACATATGTTAATATCATCATTAATGTATCAAAATATGTGCATAGAACTAAAAATGGATCCTTGCTATCTAGAAATGATGGGAGGTACTATTTATTTTTGAACTTAACCAATTATTATTAATAAGAAATGCAAATCAAGTTGGAGGACTCCATTGTTTGTTAGAATTGAATGAATTCATGTTATAGACAGTTCATGGGCATTGTTTTCATAACGAATATAGCCATCAATAAAGACATAAAAGATACTTTCATGGTCATTGCATGAAAAATACTCCTTTTAACAATAAGTGGAGCCTAATTAGCTTGAGGTGATATGAAAGTCTCATTGTTTAGGAATTACACAACTTCACATTAGCACAAAATGCAAAGCAAGATGAATGGATGCTTTGGCCGATGGAAGTAATTTGTTTTAGTGTTTCAATGGCGTTAAAATTTGTTTGATTTAATTAATATACAAGTTTGTTTAGCTACATATGTTAATTGTATCATCAATATAACAAAATGTGTTCTTGGAAACAAAAGAGGTGCCCTGCTAACTAGAAGAAATGATGGGAGGTACTCTTTATTTTGGAACTCAACCAATATATTATAAATAAAAAATGTAAAACAAGATGGAGGACTCTATTATTTTATGGAATTGAATGAATTCATGTTATAGATGGTTCATTGGCATTGTTTTCATAATGAATATAGCCATTAATAAAGAGACAAAAGATAATTTCATGGTCATTGCATGAAAAATACTCCTTGTAACGATAAGAGGAGCATAATTTTCTTGAGATGAAAATACTGCTTTGGCAGATGGGAGTAAGTAGGTTTATAGTTTCAATGGTGTTTAGATTTTCTTGATTTAACTAATATACAAGGTTGTTTAGACACATATGTTAATTTCATCCTTAATGTATCAAAATACGTGCATAGAACTAGAAGTGGATCCTTGCTATCTAGAAATGATGGGAGTTACTATTTATTTTGGAACTTAACCAATTATTATCAATAAGAAATACAAACCAAGATGGAGGACTCCATTGTTTGTTGGAATTGAATGAATTCATGTTATAGATAGTTCATAGGCATTGTTTTCATAATGAATATAGATATTAATAAAGACACAAAAGATAATTTCATGGTCATTGCATGAAAAATACTCCTTGTAACAATAAGAGGAGCATAATTAGCTTGAGTTTATATGAAATTCTCATTGTTTAGAAATTACACAATTTCACATTAGCACAAAATGCAAACCAAGATGAATGGATGCTTTGGCTGATGGAAGTAATTTGTTTTAGTGTTTCCATGACATTTAAATTTGTTTGACTTAATTAAAATACTAGTTTGTTTAGCCACATATGTTAATTGCATCATCAATATAACAAAATGTGTTCTTGGAAACAAAAGAGGTGCCCTGCTAACTAGAAGAAATGATGGGAGGTAAGCTTTATTTTGGAACTCAACCAATATATTATAAATAAGAAATGCAAAACAAGATGGAGGATTCTATTGTTTGATGAAATTGAATGAATTCATGTTATAGACGGATCATTGGCATTGTTTTCATAACGAATATAGCCATTAATAAACATACAAAAGTTAATTTCATGGTCATTGCATGAAAAATATTCCTTGTAACGATAAGAGGACCTTAATTAGCTTGAGGTGATATGAAAGTTTCATCATTTTGGAATTAAAGTACTTCACATTAGCACCACATGTAGACCAAGATGAATGGTTGCTTTGGCAAATCGAAGTAAGTAGGTTTAGAGTTTCTATGGTGTTTAAATTTGCTTGATTTAATTAATATACTAGGTTGTTCCGACACATATGTTAATTTCATCATAAAAGTATCAAAATTCGAGCATAGAACTAAAAGTGGATCCTTGGTATCTAGAAATGATGGGAGGTACGATTTATTTTGGAATTTAACCAATTATTATCGCTAAGAAATGCAAATCAAGATGGAGGACTCCAGTGCTTGTTGGAATTGAATGAATTCATGTTATAGACGGTTCATGGGCATTGTTTTCATAACGAATATAGCCATTAATAAAGATATGAAAGATAATTTCATGGTCATTGCATGAAAAATACACCTTGTAGCAATAAGAGGAGCCTAATCAGCGTGAAGTGATATGAAATTCTCATTGTTTAGGAATTACACAAATTCACATTAGCACGAAATGCAAACCGAGATGAATGGATGCTTTGGCTGATGGAAGTATGTTGATTTAGTGCTTCAATGGTGTTTAAATTTGTTTGATTTAATTAATATACAAGTTTGTTTAGCCACATATGTTAATTGCATCATTAATATATGAAAATGTGATCTTGGAAAAAAAAGAGGTACCCTGCTAACTAGAAGAAATGATGGGAGGTACTCTTTATTTTGGAACTCAACCAATATGTTATCAATAAGAAATGCAAATCAAGATGGAGGACTCAATTGTTTGATGGAATTGAATGAATTCATGTTATAGACTGTTCAATGGCATTGTTTTCATAATGAATATAGCCAATAATAAAGACATAAAAGATAATTTCATGGTCATTGCATGAAAAATACTGCATGTTACAATAAGAGGAGCCTAATTAGCTTGAGGTGATATGAAAGTCTCATTGTTTATGAATTAGAAACTTCATATTAGGAGGAAATGCAAACCAAGATTAATGGATGCTTTGGCTGATGGAAGTAAGTTGATTAGGTATTTCAATGGTGTTTAAATTTGTTTGATTTAATTAATATACTAGTTTGTTTAGCCACATATGTTAATTGCATCATCAATATATGAAAATGTGTTCTTGGAACCAAAAGATGTGCCCTGCTAACTAGAAGAAATGATGAGAGGTACTCTTCATTTTGGAACTCAACCAATATGTTATCAATAAGAAATGCAAAACAAAATGGAGGACTCAATTGTTTGATGGAATTGAATGAATTCATGTTATAGACTGTTCAATGGCATTGTTTTCATAATGAATATAGCCAATAATAAAGACATAAAAGATAATTTCATGGTCATTACATGAAAAATACTCGTAACAATAAGAGGAG